>JALLOT010003322.1:0-11447 GCA_036939595.1 Thalassiosira livingstoniorum | reverse complement strand
GAAAAATGTTTGACGCGTGAAAGAAAAAAGGGTTTGGAGAAGAAAAATCGCTTAAAAAAACAAAAATCGCCAAAATTAATCGATTACCCTCAGGTTCCTGGTATTATGGTTTTATGCCTATGGTTTGTAGGACCGCACGTCTTGGTCTCGTACTGATGCTTACTTACATTGGAATGTATTAATACTTGGAAATTATAAGGGAACTAACAGGAAACCTAGAATGGTACTATCTTGGAAGACTTGAAAATTGAACACTTGCCTATATTTTATCAGATGGGCTAATACTAGACAGCTTGAAATATTTTCGAATGAGTCTCATAAAACCTGACAATAACACAAGAACTAAATTGGTTCTGCTTCTGGTAATTAGGGTAAAGTGACATAAGCACAAAAATAAATGCGACGATCCATTGCCTTTTCAAAAGACCCTGAAAAAGTTAGATTACACCACTGTACTTGGCCCATAGATGCTTACGTGTTCATCTGCAAAACCAGCTGCTAGGAACGGCATGTGTGGATGAAATTCCAAACAAGAAACTGGTCCTATTCGTTTGCCCGCAATTTTTTCATGATAGCGAATGACTTGCTGTGTAGTGCCATCGTGCGTCATGATTTTGATGAACTGGGCTGGTGATCCAGCGGCAAACATAGGGATGTTGGAATGGACGGAAAGTGCTGTGGTTTGCATTTTGTAGTCGAGAGTCCTCATACTAGAAGAATACCTAAGATCCCAC
Organism: Thalassiosira livingstoniorum; assembly: GCA_036939595.1. Classification (NCBI taxonomy): domain Eukaryota; phylum Bacillariophyta; class Thalassiosirophyceae; order Thalassiosirales; family Thalassiosiraceae; genus Thalassiosira; species Thalassiosira livingstoniorum. The sequence goes on along the minus strand of JALLOT010003322.1, from coordinate 10,713 downwards.
AATTTTACACGTCCTCCGACACAACCAGACACGATTTCATGATTTGCGAAGGACACATCCAAAATCCAACTTGAATGTTCATCATACTCGGAGTACTTCCAGCGTCTCTTTTGAACTGAACTACGTTGGCCACCCCCTTCACTTAAACTTGATGACTTACCTTCCTTCATCCTAGTGTCAAAAACCCGCAATGAACCATTGCCATATCCTGCAACAATAATATCAGGACCAAGTCCTGAATAACCACCATCGAAATCATAGTTCCAAGCAGTCGTAAGTGCTGTTAAGGAAGCATCACTCTTACTTGGAAAAGAGTTTCGACATTTTTCAGTTGCTACATCCCAACAACGAATCAATTTTGTGCTGCCACCGGCGATCAACTGGCCTCCATATTGTTGAAACTCCAAAACAAGACCACTACTGAAGCGTTGGTCGGAAACAACATCAGGAGCAGCAAAGAACGAAGATACCATGGACGGTTTCTCCCTGCTAATTTCATCATTTGATTCAAACAGGCCATCCCAGATTCGAACAGATCCGTCACTGCTACCCAAAAGAAGAAGGCTCATGCTGTCCTCATTGATCCAGGAAGCAGATGTCATTCGTGAATTCTTAGGGTTTCCATTAGGAAAAGACATCATTCGTTCTGAAGATTCAGCATTCCACACGCTAACAATGTCTGGTCCACCGCATACAACAAGTGCTGGCTCGAACGGGTGAAAGCGAAGCATCGACGTAGTACGGACACCGCTGTTGCGGAGCAAAGATACTTGGTTTAATTGAAGGGCATGTTTTTTCAAATCTGTTTCACTTTCAATGCCAGCAGCAGCGTCCCCTTCACCTCTCTCCCAATCTTTATCGTAGTCAAAAGGAGATCTAGTTGCTCTCATAGCTGGCTTTTGTGCCAAAGTTGCAAACGTATCTTTTAGAAGCTTTCCTTTTTGATACACAACCGCATTGCGAGTTGATCGGTATTTAATGATAGCGCCTTTGTCACTTAGTGGATCAAGAGAAGAACCAGATGAGTCCTCTCTGTTCAAAAACTCCACTTTCTTCCAGTCATAAAACTTGGATTCGAGGCATGTGTATTCCTTTTCTTGAGATGCAGCTGCAGGTCCTAGATTCATGTGACCAGCTTCTGTTAGAGGCCCTGGAGAACCAATAATGTATGTGTTGGTACCAACTGAGCCGGTCCTTTTCAAATTCGGGGGAGGAGATCCAATGGCAGACAAGTTGATGCCCGTCGTGCTTCTTCGACCTAATGTTGGCACATCAGTGCCATCATAATCTTTATCAGCCTCTTGTTCTTCTACAGGAAGACCTGATGCACCAACACAGTAAGACCTTCTTCTGCCAATGGCTTTGAGCTTGCGAAGCTTCATTTTCTCTGCCATGGCGAGTTCACTTACCACAACCACGATGGAATTCACGAGCAACCGAACTGAGGGATATGGATCAGTCCTTTGGAGATGAAACAAATTTGTCCAAACCTGGGAAAACTTTTTTTCAGTGTCCAGTCCTACTCCATTAGGAAGAGGAATCGATGGCATACTGCCCCCTAAAATGTTTCTGCCTTGCAAAGAACCACCAATTGTTTTACCTGCAACAGATACAAACGCAGAGAGATATTTTCCTACAAATCGAGACAGCGATATCCCTGCTTCAAATCTAACAACAGGAGAAGCATCACTGAGTACTTCGGACAATTTGATTGCTACACTCGCATCCAAGTCCATTCTTTGCTCATCTTCGAAAACTGATTTCGCTTCCTGTTGCTGGTAGGTGGGAACAGAGGTGTTGGATCCAAACAACGATGGATCTGCGGGTGTCAAGTTCACAACTCCTGGAACTGAATTTAAATTATGATGGACAGGGGCTCCTAGCTGTGAGGGAAACTCTGATCGCATGGTGGGGGGGAACTTGTCAGAGAGGCTGGTCCCAATTTGTGACCTGAAATCAGTTTGATGCATTCCATAGTTTTGGCCCTGCAGGGCTATCTTTGTGTCGAATGATGGCAACAAAACAGTGTCTCGTCCTGTATTTGTGGGGGCCAGAGAAGGACCAGGATTCAGACTTAGATTAGAATCTTTCCCGGGAATCACATTCACTGCATGCCTAAAAGTTGGTGTGTAGATTGGCTGATGTAGATTTTGCTGCAGATGCTGCGGTTCCTCAATATGCTGATGTTGTCTATTGTCCAGCTGATTCGGTTGCTGATGCTGCCCTATGAATTGCAACTTGATATCATCTGCATGTGATTTTGGAGGCGCTGAGCCTATGAGACAACCTAGAGCATAGCAAGACGCCGTTCGGACATCGGGCGAATCATCTTCAAGACGGGCAAATAGACGGAAATGCAAACCAGACACATAGAGCGCAGACTGAGCTGAAACATTGTCCTTCACAAGATTGCCCAGGCATATACAGAGCCACATGCGGAATTGAGGTGCGATATCTTTTTCAGCTTCGTGCCTCTCGTCACTATCCAGACTTTCAAGCGATTGTAAAATACTGCCACATTGCATATGCAGTTTTTCATTGATGCACTCAGATTGACCTAGTCCATATCCGGAGCAAATAACAGACAAAATGAAAGCTGCCATAGTCCGCTGTTCTGATGCATCTTCTAGACTTGCCAATGCAGGGGACTTCTGGTTCGATCGTGGGGGCGTAGCCAAACTTCCACTATTGTTTGAATTAGGTGCTAAGCCCCAACGAAGATGGCGAATGAAATGTGGCAGTGCTCTATCTTTTACCACGTCCACTTGGCAACTAGGATCAAATCCAATTACTTTCGACCAAATACCAATAAGCACATGTTTATACTCGTCAATTGGACTTTGAAGAAGTTTCAAAACGTAAGGGAATATTCCCACTGACAGAGCCAAATTTACTGCTGAAGGCCCCAAGTCCAAAAATCTTCTGAGCAATACTGCAAACGTAACGGACAAAGAGGCGGAAGAATAAGCATAGAATAACTTCATGGATAAAACAGAGTTTACCATTTTTAGCGCACTGAAAATTTAAGTTGTCAATTTTCGTGATGACAGTTAGCACGCACCTAAAGCACGAACTCGATGAGCTTGAGACAACAGTACTTGCAACACGATGGGAAGCTGCTCTGGAGGTTCTAACTCATAGGAAGCACGGGTTGCCTCTTCCCTGCTGAGTGATCTGTTGAGAAAAGGAAGTGTGGTGCCGCCAATGATATAAGGTGGGCACCTGATTTGGAGATGCGGCTTAGAACTGGCAAACTCTAAGTATATTTGAAAAGCAGTGAGCTGCTCTGCAAAAAAAGGGGCATTGACACTGCATGTAACAGTAGTTGCATCATTATTTGTTGAGGCCACAATTTGAGTGGGTGGCGCATTAGTTTGTCCATTTTGGGTTGAAGACGAGGAGTCAAGACATTCTCCATCATCCCGCCCAGGTGTTCCCGCAGCAGCACTGCTGCTTGCAGATCCCTTCTTTCGTAAAAAGCCCTCGTCCATCAAATGATTTAAACATGTTTCCACGGCAAGGTCCCAAGCCATCCACAGCGGGTGATGGCAAGTTGATGGAAGCTTATACACAACACAACAGAAAAATTGTAAAACCACAAGGGAGTTTTAAAAGCCACTGAAAAAGACAAATCTTACCTCAGGATAGCTCATGGGGCTGCAATTCAAACAGCGAAGTATGCGGTCAGCTAGTAAAAAATTTCTGAACATGCTGGCCACAAGAAGATCTTGTCTGAATAGCCGCTGGAACAAAGGACTCGGGAGGACATTCCACGCGATTGTATCAGTAATGGCAGTGAAAATCCAATTCAACTCGCCAAGGGGAGTTTTACGGTCGTTGAGTTTTCCTGGAATTGCATCAGCAATTGTTTCCAGGTCAATGAATTCCATACTGAGAGGATTTTGGTATACAAACCATCTCAATGCAATGGGTATCGGTGTTGTAAGACATGATGTAAAAATATCAGCTGGAAATTCTGGATTGAGAGGGAGCCACTCTCCTGGAGCAGTAGGGCAGAGAACAATAGTATCACGAACTGCACGAAGGTATTCAGCGCTGGTGGGCAAGTCACCAGCTTCAACACTCTCAGTATGTGTGCTATTATCTCGATTGAAGGCCCTATTGCCAACGGGATTAGCAGCAGCTTCGTCCTCAACACCCGAGGCACCTCCAACACCATGCCCACTACCTCCACTTCCATTCAACGGTGTTGTGAAAAATGGCATCAGTACCCCTGCCCCACTGCAGTCCAAGACAACAATTGATGGTTTACCAATCCATCTCCTCAGATCAGTTACACTTAGCGGAATGTATTGAGTATGATGCTTATCGAACAACCAAATTTCCCCATTGGCTGTAGGCCTTGGAACTCCATGTCCATTGTAATGCAATAATACCCGTTCCCCTTTTGCTGATTCTCTCATTCGATAACATAACTCCTGCACTGTGTCAACAGTGGGATCAAGTGCACGACGATACTTCAATTTTGATCGTTGCTGCCATCGTGCGTATTGTTGCTCCAACCGTTCACCTATGCGTTCTTTGGCTTTTGCACGAGAAATAGAAGTGGGATCAAGCCAGCACTGCAATTTTGCGCAAGGACTGGGTTTGTTGATGTCTGGGGGATCCGTGCCAATGTTAAGTGCCAAAATTAGACAAACACCTACAGTCTTCATCCTTTCTTTGAGTCGCCATGTCGGGGTGACTTGAAGAGGTGGAGTTTGCATTGAAAAATTAGGTTGGTTCGAAGACAAGGAAAGAAGATGGTGATGATGCACAATAGTTCCCAATGGGACTGGCATCCCATCTCTCATTATGATTGAAGATGCATCGTTCAGTACCCATCGCGGATATTTTGCCATCGATACGCCCCCTCCAAAACTCATGTAGCTCCCGGCTCGGTCGCGTGTCGACAAAGATACTGAAGCGGGGCCGCCTCCAACTCCTAAAGGTTGATAGTGAGAGTCTATTGATCCTCTTCGAGCCATGCGGTTGGACAGCGATGCTGAAACAGGGCTGGAAAGATTGGTTGAGGAGATGCGACCATATCGCGTATTGGGCGTTTCATTATCATCAGTGTGGGATTGCATTACCCCTACACCATCATCTCCACCACCAATCCCCATTCCAACATTAAAAGAAGGTCCTGTGCCAGCAGCCCCATCTCCCCCTAAATCACTTTTTCCAGGACTCATTCCCAAAGTGGCAAACATCCTACTGAAAGAACTACGTCTCTTCATTGCTTGCTGGGACATTGACGCCAGCGAAGTTGATGACGCTGCACCTGCACCTCCGCCTGTCATCCCACCCAATCCACCCGCATCAAGTGCTTCATTCTCGCTAGTTGAATGAGGGTCAAACCCTCCTTCTCCCATTCCAGCATCTCCACTAAGAATAGAATGGCGAGAAGGACGTATTCCAAAATCAGAAATGTCATACAAGTACGGGGCACGTTTGCTGCGTGGATAATATTCAATCTCTTTGCCAGTTTGCTGATTGGAAGTATTATCTTGCTTAGGGTTCACTTTTGGGCCACTGATTGAGTTTGAAGGGTTTTCATCCACATTCGATATATTTCTAGATGCCACCGTAGTTGTAGAATTCATGTTTGGATTTGGTTGGTTTCGAGCACTGCCTGCACTTAAACCTCTATTGATATTACTAGCAGCCAAAGTTACATTTGCACTTCCAGTAGGAAGAAAAAGTGAGGAACCTGTTCCATCTAAAGGTTGCAGTGATAGAGGCATCGATGTCGACGCTGTTGAGGCTGATGTCGACGAGGATGTCGATGCACCAGAAGCAGGAATGATTGGCATGGCTGAAAAAATGCCTCTGGATTTTTTATTGCGTTCTTTCACAACTATTTTTTATTGAAGATTGTTTCCTGCCTTCCTGTTCCATCTAATAGAAATAGGTTGCTATTGAAATATGAAAGACGTAGACATGTCAACGATGTTTTCGCACTTTTGCCTCCTTTTAGCAATATTGAGAATCGAAAAAGAGAAAAGAGTGATAAGTAACGGCCTCAGAATCGGATATCAAGATATTATCAAATCCTATCAACCTTTTCATGTTTTTATTTCTAACCACATATAAAACACAAATGATTCTTCGTCCTTTCGTCAAAATTTATTTGAAGCAGTGTTCCTTAATAAAATGATGACTCGTAAAGTGGATCCTCGTGATACTTAAGTACTTAGGACATAAGACAACAAACAACAAAACAGATACCCTTTCTAAATGGCAAGTGGCAAGCAGACACATGAGCTATTGTACCTAAATATCACCAAGGGAGCGGGAACACTCACCGGTGAAGGTAGTGGCAAGACCTACTTATGTTGGCGGCGGTGATTTGCCAAAGCCCAAGAAAGCGCAATATTATCAGGCAACTATTTCGTATTGTTCATCGTTCGTGGTGCGATCATTCAATCCGATCTTCGATATGGTATGGTACCATATTGTACCATACCATACCAGGTATTGTAAGTTCATGCTATCTGCGTAAAAATACCGTCCGCTGTCAGAATGGCACAGTGTTTGGTCTTTTTTTCAAATTCAAATTTTTAATGAAAAAAGCATGTGAAAATGGCATTTTCAATTAACTGTCAGCCGGGCTATTTCAACCATGCCACAGCTCTTCCTTACCTCCCCCACCACACCAATGACATCAAACAGTGACCCCCTGGTTAGGTGCTAGTACATGATTTGTTACAATATGCAAATGCCAAAATTCAGGTAAATTTGCTCCAACTAATTAGTAAAATTTTAAGCTCTGTATCTGTATGTAAGTGGTAAGAATGTGTCCTTCATGACATCCATGGCACATTCCTATTACATTAAAAATAAGCCCTTTCTTATTTTTTGCATAGACATTGAATGTTTTGTACTCAAGCAAGGAATCCTTCCACATATTGTCCACCACATCATTGGTTGAAGTAAACTTAGGTTTGGTAACAGGTTTGTCGCAAAGAAGAGTATTCTCAGAATTACTACTAAATGTTAGATATCTTTCATCCGCCATCACATAACCATCATTGACCAACTTTTTCATCATTAAAAGTGCAATCTGTTTTCAATATTTTAACTGGGGATGGGCTGGATTATCCAATGCCTGATCACAGAAGTTGTTTGCATTCAACTCCAAATCCAAGAGCAAAAAGTAAATTGATGATTGGGCAACCACTTTTTCTGCCAAGACTCTGCAAGACCAATAGGTTCATGCCTCATATTGTTAAAGTCATCCACACAATTTTTGTATCTGTTGTGGTTTGAGATTAGTTGGGGTTATGGGAAGTTTGCCTTCTCCCCATTTGGAAGAGTATGGTACCCTTTTGCCCCTCAACTGTGTCCAACACTTCTTGGCAATACATAAATTTGTCAAATACTTCTCCTTCTTCTGACAATGGATCAGAAACTTTCCTCCATCTTCCAGTAACTGCTCCATGGTCTTATGGTACCCAAATTTCTTATCATTGAAATAATAATTAATCTGCTTATTTGGATCTCCATTTGGAAAAAACCCACCATGATGTTTGACCAGAAATTTCCCATAAATGCCCTCCTTCTTCATCTCAACGATCCCTGTCTCCACACAAAATTCTTCATCCATTGTGGCAATCTTGTCCTTTTCAAAAATGGGCTCAGTCAATCAGAGCATAACCCCCAAATTGGCTGACCTCAACTCCTTAAAATGTATGTCGCTCATTTCCAAAAAGGATAGGGCCTTTGTGCAATGTGCATCCATCCATGGCAGAACTTGTTCAGTTACTTGATAAATGATTAGTCAAGACAGCTTATCCATGAAGTTAGGTAATAGTTATAATCCAAATAATGCCTGTTGATTTTGTCTTGCATTTTATGTATTGCATGGGATTGTTTTTTTGTACTCAGGGGGTGGAACATCAGTTTTTCAAATGGCTTGTATCATATCTTCAGAAAGGCCAACTTTCATGTTTCCATTTAAATCCAACCAAAATGGAGCTCCTTTCTCCATGGATATATCCTAGGACTAGAACCAATCCCTTCTGTCCAATGTCCCAAGAAACCAGGCCATAAATATGAGCAATTGAAACCTCATAATTTTTGGAAATTTTAGTTCTTTCTTCTTTGACTTCCTGGGGTGATTGTTTGTTCATTGGCCAACAACCTCCTGGAAGAACTTAATCAGGAGATAGAGCTTGAACAGCTCTAGCTCATTCATCTCCCCAATCTCATCCCACAATTTATTGATCCATGACCTCAACTGATTGTGATGTTTGTTGGCAAGTTGATGGCAGGTCATTGGCGCTGTCCATATGTGCGTCAACAGTGGCCAAAAGTTCCAGTGGCTCATTCTAAGCACAAGAAAATTCCAGAACAGTCTTGTTGTCATCATCAACTTTGAGTCCTTATGCACAAACATTCCTAATGCCATTTGGTTTGTAGCCTCCATTTTCTTGAAGTGGAACATCTGATGAAGTTATTTCTATCAATGTCAGTGTCTTAGCTTTCTCTTGGTTGACTGGTTCTGGTTGATAATGTTGCTCCTTTTTGTCTGCTGGTTGAGTTTCTGAACTTTGAAAGGGCATGGTGGTTTGTGAAACTCATCTTCCTTTTTAGGGAAGGGGTATTCACATTTGAAGTTTTTTGCAGCAAAAACAAATTCAATGCTGAAGAAGAGTTTATTGTGTTTTAATTTGTAGGCATTGCACTTGCTGCCACCTTTTCTTATAGACTGGGGGTTATTCTTGAAGATGACAAAATTACCCACCCACTTCTTCTTCCACTCCTCTGAAGAGTACTTGTTGCTGATGTGCATGATTGGGCCAAGAAACCTCATCATACAAGAGCCAGTGGCAAAAACACCAGGGAAGATTCAATTTTAGGCCATGATTGTGGTGTAGATTTTTTGGTTAGATGAGCCTTTATCTTAAAAAATGTGTATGTGTGTTTCATGCATGATTATGATTTTGTAGGAGAGCTAGAAATGGAGAGAAGAAAATGGTAATTGACTTTTGACAGAATTTTGGGGTTTATGGTGGGTATGCATCCAAAAAATCAATAAAGTTGTCTTCTAGCAGTGCTGCTTGCTCAGCCTACAGTGAGGAATAGGTAAGACCTAAAATTTCCTGTGAAAGCTAGAAATGGCAGCTTGAATATATTCAATTATTAGGATCAGCTGCTGAAATTTACTATGTTGGATGCGTGTTCAAAAAGTAACAAATTAGATTAAAATCAACTAAAGTTGATGCCATGGAATATCCAGGTATGTGCTTTTTTCTTATGTCTGTGCTCTTTTTTCTAGACAATTTCTCTAGATAATCAAGGCAGTAACCCTGAAGTGGGAGGTGCAGATTGGCACCCACTCCAACTTTTCCTGCTGCCAATCTGTACCTCCCACTCCAAGGTTACTGCCTTGATTATCTAGAGAATTAATCTAGTGAAAGATTATTCTACTTTACAGATATATTCAGGTGAATAATATAGCACTTCAACTTAAAGTGGCACATTTTTCATTCCTTCATAGAGAACCTAGGCCTTTTTTGTTTTTATTATTTCTCAGTTCACTGCTTACAATTTCTTAAATTTCTTTATTTCATGGGTGGGAAGTATGGTTGGAGACAGGAACCTTGGATTTCAATAGTCAAGTCCTTTGACAGTTCCAGCTGTCTTTAGTATAGTAATGAGATTATAAAATTTTCTTCATTCCTTAGAAAAATTCAAACTAGAAGTTTTTCTATTGATTTGTTATGATCATGGCTAACAAAGTAACTTAATAAAGAATAATTAGTATAATGTTACCAGCTCTGGTGGTGTCACTGAACATTTCAACTGATGCATCTGCAATACTTTGAATTTGATCCTTGTACTCAGGTCTGTGCAGAGTATTGTGCTTTATAATACTGAAAATAAATTAACTTGCAACAAAAATGTGAATACTGACAGGTCAGTTTTGGAACAAAATCAGGTATGTACAATCCTTTGTTTTTCATTTGCATTATTTCAATATGATAATAATGTTGTAATTTTTAAGTCTCATCCCAAGTCAAAAACATAAGTCAATATGATGAGCATCTTGGTGAGACATTATTACCATTAAACAGAACCAAAAAAATCTACATAGTTGTTGTTGAGATGTATGCTCACCTCAGGTCCTTCAAAAAATTTGGATATTTGTGATGTGTTGAAAGAATATATTTACTTCATTGTTGAACATATCAGCTGATTTATAGTGATTTTAATTTTAATCTAAATAAAATGTTCTCACTGAAAATGAAAATTCATAGCATACTGTGACTTTAGTCCATGTTTCTTTGTATCCTACTCCAAAAAAATACAAGTCAAAAGATTTGCAACTATTCTAGTTATTGGTATCATTGTTGAGATGATTTTTGGAGTGGTGGTAAGTTTTAGTTTGGAGGAGTTTGCTGGATATGTGATATAAGAGGTGGAGTAGATGTAGGTGGATTGAGTGGTGGATGGGTTGTACCTGTGATGTTTTCTATGCTATCTTTTTGGAGTTTTTTGTGGAGGTGTTGGGATTTTATTTTTACTTTTGGTCCTCTTGCACTTCTGCTAGGATTTTAAACTTTTTTAATTGCATTCCTAAGTTACTGTAGCTTATACAAAAATCTGCCAAACTACCTTTCCTTGTGTGAGTGAGTGAGTGAGTGAGTGAATGAGTGAATGAGTGAATGAGTGAATGAGTGAATGAGTGAATGAGTGAATGAGTGA
>JALLOT010003321.1:0-11457 GCA_036939595.1 Thalassiosira livingstoniorum | reverse complement strand
CGGCGGTTGGCCATATTTTTGGCATTGTCATTTGTTAAAAAACCACCTAATGTGTCCATTGCCGTCTTTGTCCACTACCACCTTGTCCATCCTGACCAAATGAAGAGTAGCCTTGCCCACCGCTCCTCCATTGCCATTGACAGTGTTTGTCCTGGCAACACAGAAACAGAATTGAAACAGTCAAATGTGAGAATCAAAATTTGGGCATAGGTCGGCTATATTTCTGTCATTGTCATTTTTTAAAAACCCACCCAATGCATCCATCGCCATCTTTGTCCACAACCGTATCATCAGTCTCAGCAACATGAGGAGTATCCTCGCCCCTCGCTCCTCCATTTCCATTGGCAGTGTTTGTCCTGGCAATAAAGAAACAGAATTGAAACAGCCAAATGTTAGAACCAAAATTTGGGCAGAAGTGAGCAATATTTTTGGAATTGATATTTTTAAAACCCACCCAATGCATCCATCGCCGTCTATGTCAACAACCGCCTCGTCTGTCTCAGCAACATGAGGGACAACCTCATTTCCAACTCCTCCATTGCCATTGTCATTCATCTTGAATTCTTCCCTCATTGTCAATGAGGGTGTGGCTCCATCCCCCTGTCCTCCATTGCCACTGGCTTTCTTCTTTTTAGATCCATGAGACATGCATTCTTTCTCAGTGAATTTCCTGTGCAAAATAATACAAAAACATAATTGAAAAAATAAAATATGAGAATAAAAATTTGGGCAGAGGTCGGCCATATTTTTGGCATTTCCATTTGTTAAAAACCCACCCAATGCTTCCATTGCCGTCTTTGTCCACTACCGCCTCGTCCGTCCTAATCACATGAGGAGTAGCCTCGTCCACCGCTCCTCCGTTGCCAATGGCAGTGTTTGTCCTGGTGATACAGAAACAGAATTGAAACAGTCAAATGTTAGAACCAAAATTTGGGCAGAGGTCGGCCATATTTTTGGAATTGATATTTTAAAAACACACCCAATGCATCCATCGCCGTCTACATCAACAGCCGCCTCGTCTGTCTCAGCAACCTGAGGGACAACCACATTCCCCAGTCCTCCATTGCCATTGACAATTGTCTTGAATTTGTCTCTCCTTGCCAATGGGGGTGTGGCTCCATCCGCCCATCCTCCATTGCCATTGGCTTTCTTCTTTTTGGTTCCATGAGCCATGCCCTCAATATCAACTAATTTTCTGTGAAAATAATACAAAACACAAAATTGAAAAAATAAAAGGTCAGACAAAATATTGAGGAGAGGTTGGCAATATTTTTGCCCAAGTCATTATTTAATACACACACCCATTGAGTCCAACACCACCTCCATCCACCACCGCTTTATCAATCATAGCGGCTTTGTCCATCGTCGCCGCTGCTGTTGGTGCCTAATTTGTCCTTGCTCCTTTCAATTCGTGGAGGTCAATTGGTCACCAAGGTCGATTATCCACCCACAATGGTTTTTCACAATCTCTTGGATCAATCCAAGAAAAATCCAGATGAGATGAAGTGCTGCAAAGGAGAGGAGAAAACTTTGGTGTCAGTTTCGACTGAGAGGGTGAAGACAATGGCAATTGGGTTTTGGAATTAGGGATGTTTTGGGAGGTGGAAATATCACTGCCAACACCATCTTCCAAAACTAAAAAAATCAAGTCCATCAATTCTCATGCCAGATCCGGGTGAAACCGAAGAAGCAGATTTACTATCGGCAATGGTGGTTGTTTTTTGATTGGATTCATTTTTCTTTGCCATGTCATAATTAGAAAAAGAGCCAACAAAAATGTTGGCGATGTCTCCTCTGTCTGAATTAGAGGTTCGTTCCCTCAGAACCCATTTCAATTTTGGGGGCGATATTGTCTCCAGTTGCGTTAATGAATAACCACGATGAATTTGATGTTGACAACCGCCAATATGCTTGTCTGCGCTTTCATTTTGTCAGCTCTTCTTCGTTGGGGGAGTGCCTTTGGTTGTGTTGAGGTAGGATATTCCTTTATTCACTGCATGGGGAGAAACAGCAGGACTGCTAGCAATGAGACGGACGGAGCCGACGGTGGTTGGTGACAACGGAGCAGAGCGATTGATATTATCGCTCTGGCAGGGAGGGGAGACAGGGCGCTTTGGCTTTGCCATTGTGGTCTGAAGGTTTAGTTGAAAAAGGTTGAAAATGAAGGCAAAACCCATCAACAAATAAAAATTGAAATAAGTCATTGTTTTGTTGGAGATGTGCAGCGATGATGGAGGAACGATACAGTGACAACGGCGGGACGACGTCAACAATCCGCCATGAATGGATGGCTGGTGATGAGGGAGAGCGGTGTAGTTGTCCGTACAGGTTGGTGTGTATGGGGAGCTGTGATGGAGGTGGGAGTGATGGTGGAAATGATGATGGCCATTTTATGGCGGTTTGGCTTGTTGTTCTGTTGTGCTGGGAAAAATGAATTGTAGTGACTGGCTGATGCGTGATTGGGCACATGCGTGGTGCTTATAAATGCATAATTCACTGACTTTTCAAAAAAAACTGAGAATTCTGCATTTTTAGCCATCATAAAATGCACAATTCACTGATGCATAATTTGCTAGAGTTGGAAAAATAAGCATGGCCATCATCAGAGATGCATTGGACATCACCTGAGTTGGAAAAAGAGGATCTAGGTAGGTAGGTATGTACCTACTATACTTAGTATTGTATTTAAAATACGTCTCTGTGAGGGACAAGAAAAAACTTCAAATCTTCCTTTTTATGTGGTAGTATAGAAGGAAATGAGCTAGTTCTAAAATAGCTACTTAGGTAAGATGCAGGTAATAAGTACTTACTTAGATAGTACCTACTTACAGTAACATTAGAAGCAAGCAAGCAAGATGTTATCCAGCTAGCATACCAACAGGTGCGAGCTGGTCAACACAGCCTGTGAAGCTCATAACATGTCACACCCCTCCATCCAGAGTTTTTAAAGTTTGCAGGTTAATAATTGAGCATCATGTGTAAATAATATGTTGCTGGCTGGACCTTCACTACTAGAAGAGAGAGAAGTATGGCACAATACCATAATTTGAAACTCCTAAAGTACTATACTCCTGCATATTATTGTACGAATATTATTTTTTATTACTGTAGATTACTGGCAACAACAAACAACAAAATGTTGCAACAATGGTGTCAGCGGGAAGCACTATTGGCAAGCCAACTACTCTAAATATACTGTGCAATCATTTGATTACAATGGGGTAATGCATAAAAAATTGCAATAAAAATGTTATGGAAAAGTAAATTAACAAAAAAACAGTGTTAAGAAATTATTAATAGTACTATGTCCAACATTTTTTATTTTCATTGGTTGTCTCCCCATAATTGTTGTGTGTTATTTTTTGCTTCCACCATAAAGTGAAGTTATCTATTTCTTTTGCTTCATATAAGGTATGGGTTTTTGAGTTTGCACTTTGGCAATGGATTCTTATTCAAGGATCCTTCATCTTGGGCGTTCTTTTTCATTTTTGACACTGCCACTGTGGAGGATTTTTACCAGCCAAAGTGAGGGAAGTGGAGTGGATGGCGAATGAAGGCAGGTACTAGTACTTATGCATGGTACAATGGTACAATATTATACATACAATACGATACCTACGCTTTCTTTTAAAATTTAATTTTTTTTGAATCGAATGTTCTGTGGGATAATTCATATTTATTTTATAATAGACTATTTTTGAATTCGGTCTCCGTATGGATCATGGCATGCGTTTGGATCTTTGATTGAAAGCCAAATATGTCGAGCGTCCTTCCCATCAAGATCCATTTGTCAACGGTTGGCATGTTTTTACACCTTTTCCGTACCTAGATACCTATGTATGTAGTAATAAGTACTATGGTACTTACCTACATAAAAGTATGAATAGTATTCTTGAGTATTCTTGTTATTGCTTCTATGGCACATACACTCGTTAATTTTAATTTTTAAGCCTTATCTTTATTCATAGTAGAAGTACATACTTACTTATTATTTTGATTAATGTGAATTTAGCGGTATAAATATTATTAGCTTTAATTAGGTAGAACAGATGATAATAATAATATTAATATTATACGAGTAAAATATGGTATGCTAGTACGATTTCAGTACTTACGATTGTATTGTACCATATTGTACACATTCTTTTTTGGCACTCCATCGGAATCAAATTGTATTATGTGTTCGATACTTACAATAGGAGTACCATACTATGTAATAAGTAGTACAAAACTACTCTCTAGACTTCTCTAGACTCCATCCAAGGATACTCTCCACTCTCCATCCATACCTTACATCCAGAAACAAACCAATCAGAACAGAATCAGAACCAAGATTATTTTCTAGAGAGCACATGCATGCAGACGTTGACAAATTTTGTCAACAGACAACAGACTCAACAAAATCTACTTGGTCGCCACATTTGTCCATAGTAAACCAGATAGCTGCTGGAGGAGACATTGAGACCTTGAGTCTAGACTGGATTGAATTCCGGCGTTGTTGGAACAAAAGAGAAACGGGCTTCCTGATTTTGAATTATAGGAGGATATTGGATGGTGTCTGTTAGACTGTTGGTGTGCTTGCAGGTTTCAGTTCAAATTCCGGACCCGTCTCGAGCAATTTCGAAGTGGTTTTGAGGTGTTCGCTGCGTGCTGTAAGAACTCTTCACTGCTGTCAAGGCAAAAGTCGTTTCACTGGTGTGCCATACCCGTAACCCGTAACCCTTACCCGCCGCGCCGCAGCCTGTGCTGGTAGAGTTTCGCAGGGTATTTACCTCTAGAGAGCCGTGCACACACTTCACAAAACGTGTCGCGACTAGAATACCTACGACATCAGCAACAAAAACGGAAATGTACGTTCTGGGAAATACTTTATGCAGCCAAAGTCACCAGTACTGATATTTGATTGAAATGCACCATTAAACCTTAACGTTATCCATAAAGATGCTGCCCATGGAAAATTTTCTATCATGACCAAGAATCGTTCCAAAAATCACACTCAACTGCAGTCCCCGCCGTCACCGCCATCGCTACTATCGCCTCCTTACCAGACCGACAACCTCGATTGGAACAGCAAGCAACATAGCTCTCACTTCATCCCCATCTCGCTCAGCAAATCAAGCTTTGAAAACTCTGAGGGAACTCAAACCACTTCCTACTCTGTGACCAGTGGAGGAGAAAATTCTCGGGGCTCTTTCAGCAACAACCAGAGCTACACCAGCCAAAGCGCAAGTCCAGGGTTTAGCCAATCTACGAGTCCATCCAGCTACATAAGTTATACTGGAAATACAAGCCCTGGGGTTAGTGAGTGCAGCGGTGAGAGTGGTAGCGATATCAATTATCNAGCGATATCAATTATCAAAGTCCGAATTCAACCTCGGTCATCATCAGTGGAAAGCATCAGGAAAAGATTAATTCAGAAGCTCATATGAAGATGAATATAGGTGAAACGAGCAACATGAATGGTCAAGTCAGACACGGCGACAACAATTACAACAACTATAACAACAGTATCTCAATAAATTGCTCAAATTCTCAATTCACATTGCCGCCACCTCCTCCACCACCGCCTCCGCCGGCACCTCCACGGTCATCCACACATTCCGCACACAATGAGGAAAATAAAGCCCACAAAATCAGGGAGTCAAGTAACGGTCCTGCGAATCATGGCTTGAAATCCAAGAATGAAGAATGGCAACGCTGGAAAGGAGGATGGAGAAAGGTTAAGCCACAAAACAAATCCAGTCCAAAGAAACTGCCTCTTCATCAGCCACAAGTAGGAGAATCAAACAATGGGAATGTGCACGGTGCTGAAACTCCTCGCGCGTCCAATGGTCTGAATAGAAAACAGGCTCAAGTTGCGCAAGAAAACCTAGACCAAAATGATTTTTCTGATGCACTTAGCGGCCATACGCCGCTGAATGATAATAATGGGAAACAATCCCACCAGTCCTTACAGCATGGGGACGAAATCAGTAGGGAGGACGACGACATCAGCAAAAACGACATCGACAGAAGTAGTCCCAACAACTTTCAAGGAAGTGAAAGCATCTTCATCTCCAAAGAGTCTGCTTTTCCGCAGTTCATGGATTTCCCAACATCAAATTTTGCTACCCAGGGGTTCCTCTCAGACTCTTATCCACCAGAACCAAGTGCTAGTTTCGATGAGGAGTACATGGGTCCAGACATCAATGGCATCTTTGAACAAGGCACTTCTGGTCTAGGTAAACGACAAGGAGGTAGAAAAGGAGTCTCTGTTCCAGGCCTGCGATTCCATCCTACTGGAAGTTGTGCCTCCACCGACGACGAAGACTTTGATCAAAACAAATACATGGATAATGTCCATGCAAGTAGCTACAAAGAGTGCGAAGATAACGTAGGAATCAGTGTTGTAAGTGGCGAGGAGCTCACCCCCACCGACAGTCCCTCACGTGCTGGCAAGAACTATCAAATGCAAGAGAAGGCACATGCACGATTATATGCTATGAACGCTTCACCTCAATCTGTAATGGACGATGCAACCTTCGCCTCCTCCTCTGACGCAAGACGGAAATCTAAACCAAAGAAAGGCCGCAGAGGAAAGAAACACAAATACAACATTTGCGTTATTTCTAACAGCGACAATGGGAGTGTCGCTCCAAGTGATTTTGAGAACAGTCTTGTGGAAGACGATGAAAGATCCAATTGCCACTTGAAAACAAGAATTCATGTGGGAAAAATAAGCGACAAAAATAAGAGAGAGGAAAATAGAGACAACCTTGATGGTGAAAGGCAAGGAGTCATTGGAAAGTTTGTCAACTCACGAACTCTGACAGTGCTCCATGATCTCATAACTGGAAGTGTATGCTACTCCGGAGGAAGAGAAATCATGAGAAAGAATAACTGCATCACAGATCGTTGTGCAGATGATGACGATGAGGGGGTTGAAGTTTTTTCTAATCGCAGTCAAGATGAATACGATGAGTATGGAGAAGAGATAAGCTTAGATAATGAATATGATGATGACGACGATGACGAAGAAACATACGAGGAGTGCGAATATGAGGAGTCGGAAGATGAGGAAGGATCCTTTGTCTTGTCTACAAGACGTCAACCTCAGGAATCATTTTCTGTTTCGTCTAGTGCCATGTACACAACGGATGATGAGTCATACAAAACCCCACAAGGAGTCTCATCGAATGTGCGGGATATGCCAAATGACGCAGTTAAAACGAAGCATAGGAGGGGACGTTCTCCTACGTCGAGACATGGGTACAACAGCGACCACTCCGTGTCTTCGCGAGGTAGCCGTTCTGTAAGCACTTTCAATAGCGAATTCAGCCGGGCAGCGAAAGATGTGCCGATGACCAGCGATGCTGACATAGACGACTTAATAATTGACAAAATTTTGAATGATGAAGAAGTTTGCGAGAGTGTAGACTCTTCAGGACAAGAGTCCCAGTCGATCGCAGAAAGTGTCCTCACTAAAGACCACTCTGCATGGATGGCCATGACATCTCCAGCCAGCTCTCCTGCTAGATCAGTTGCGAAGGACTCCAAAAATGAAAGAGAGAGCAATGTCAATTCTAACGACTTATCAAGAAATGTGTGGAATACTAATGGCATTGCCATTCCACAAACGAATGCCACATCGAGTTCTGTTTCTTACGATGACTGTGTTGCTGATGGTTACTTCAAGGTAAGCACCAATTCGGTGGATTTGAAAGCAACAATACATGATGTTCCCTAACTTTTCTTCTATCTATGCCAATGCCTCATCTACGAAAGAAACTCCTATCGATTGGGATCAAGTTGAATATTGTTCACCGCGACGAAAAAGCTGTCCACAATAAAAAGGAAGGAAAATTATTCATTCAGATTGGAACAAATGCCGAGGGCAGACATGAAAATCCTTGCTTAATATGGAAAGATTCTGCCGGCCAGTTTTCCCAGCTCTCGCCATATGATGACCCCACTTCCATGAATGCGATACATGTATTTGACATAAGCATGATCCGTTACCCAGATGTGTCGGAATTGAAGGAGTGCCCTTCATTGGTGGCACGACATTGTTTCTTTATTTCGTTGACAAACGGTACTTCAATTCTTTTTGAAGCAATTGACAGCCTGCATGCATCAAGAGTATTAACTAGTTTGCAAAAAATTGTTGCAAAGTTGGCGAGAAGTGTGATGATGGGCGAGGATGAATGGGTTGTAAGAATGATGAAAACTGCCGCGAAAAGTGGTAATGCAAACATCGAAAGAGAGGCTCCGAAAATATTGATGGAATCAACTAAAACAATGATCCAAACATCATTACAACAGCAGGCATACAATGTGATGCGGTCCCCCAAGGATTGTTCATGATGAAGAGTAAAACATTTATCAGTCAAATGACAACAAAAGCAACAGCATTACTTTCATTTGCACGAAACAAAAGAAAATGAACATTTTGTGGTTTCAGTAAACATTTCGGTACGTTTATCATTGAGCCGATACCCTATGCTTTAATCACGATGGGACTGACTTCTTGCTTTCAATGGCACCGTGCCTGCTTGACTTGTTGCTCGTAACTCAGGAAGAGATCAATGGCATTATGATCATAATATGCCGCACACATTCAAACCGATGCTCGGCAGCAGTAATAGATCCAGTTGATCAAAATGTAATCGGAGAATGATTTTGATTTATCGAACTGGATTATTGGTAACAAATTTAGAAAATAACATAAAACTAATGTGTTAATCAATGGCAGCAGGATTTAAACAGACATTTTCCCTTCATGCATCAAAACAAAAGTACAATTGAAAAATCACACAAAAAGACGTAGCCACAAAATGGATGATACCTAGTTTCATGCTATGATTTCCTATGTTGTCTTTATGACCCACGAAAAACATCAATATCAAAGATAAAAGAAACGGCCCAAGCATTTCAACAGCTGAATAGTAAACATGCAAAGCAAATACTCCCAAGTGAGAAATATGAAATAAAAACATTAGTACAACTGAGGCCGTTAACAAACCTTTGGCTTCTGTTGCCAAGAGATCACCCTTGCAAGTGGTGAGACCGGTGCCATAATACTGATCGCAAAAAAACGTCGTAGTCTCAACGGATATAGTAATTTGTGCTTCGTTTGCTTCCAGAAAACATTCCAATTTTGGATTTGAACGCAAATCTAAATTTTGTATCAATGGGGCAAAATGACTGCAAGGCAAATTTGCCACAAGACATCCTATTTTGGGAGGTGGCAAAGCCAAAATCACCTTGGAATATTTCGTATTATTGCGAATAAATCTTAAAGCAAGCTGTCTGGCCTCGTTGCAGAGGGGAGTAAATATTATTGACTCTTTGTGGCTTGTGGCTCTTTGAAGGAAATCGATCTGTTTCGTCAAGGAATAGGCCGAAGCAGCAAGAACCAAGAATGAATCAATTCAAAGAAGGGAAATCGTTCACGATACTCTAGTGTGAGTTTCTCACGAGAAAATTACCCTGCATAAAACATCAATCTTAGAATGCAACAGAATTCTACAAAAACAACAGCAGTACACCAAGGGATACTTGCCGTGCAATTGCCATAAAAGAATGCTCAATTGATGGCCCGAATTTCAACAAACAGTAACGAATACTAATTAAACTTAGTACCTTCATTAAGGATTTTTGAAAAAAAATCTGCACACAACCTGCCCAAAATAATCACTTCTTGCAGCTAGTAGACGTATATGCAACACCGAAAACTTTTTCATGCGTACCTTCCCGCCGTTTTCGATCTTCATATGGCAAAAGCAGGCTAAAGTCAGTCCAGATACGTCGATATTGCCTCTGTGGCTTGTGAAGAGGTCTGCATGCGCTTTGGGATCCAATTTGATGATTCTCGACCTAACATTCCTTCAAGCATGAGCACCCCAGAACGCCGCACGACTGTATGATTCGCCCAACAAGCAGGTTCTTTTAAATGAGTATCATTGATGATCCAAGAAGTAGATTCTACTCCAAGCGAAAACCTTAACGTAGAAGTACGCGAGAGATAAACGAAAACATTTTCATCATTTTCTTCTACCTTCACACTGTTTTCGGTGCTATAAATGTCAGCTCAGATCCGCCGTGATTGTGTGTGCCCATTAGTTTGGGGTTCATTTGATTATTATCGACCTTAATATTCTTTTTCTTGTCGGAGTTGCAGATGGCGTACTTACATACAGCGAAGAATGGGTGTCAAAAGCAATGAATTTGTAAAAAGGTCTGCTTAATTGCTTGCTCATGTGTCAGGTGTGTCATCAAGTACTTGATTGTTGCTCAATTGTCATTCATTTTCATATATGCATCCACAAGCGTCTACAAGCATCTACAAGCACCTGCAAGCATCTACTCACAACCCAGCTTCTCACTTTAGCAAAAGCTCATTTCACAATCTTCACTCATTTCCAAATCTACTACATCTCGCTTTCAATCTACTTCGATCAACATGATGAACACCGTCGATCCTCACAAACTTCCAAACGTACTCTTGGGCGTCGCCCTCCTGCTAATTCTTGCAGGCCATTTTGTCTTGGCATTTGTTGCCGCGGCTGCTTTCTTCGTTGTTGTGACGATTCGCATCCGTTCAATGGCACGCACCACTTCTTCTCAAGTATGCAACACTCTGATCGCACTTCCCATCGTGGCCAACCGAGTAGCCAACGAGATCAAGGAAATTCTGTATGCCTCCTGGGCCGTTACTGCCATCATCATGACTACGCCTTTCGACATTACTTACCGAAGAATCAAGGAGACTCAAGCAAATGCCCAAGCAGAGATCCAAGAACGTCTGGCTGTTCTGGTCGTCACAGTGGTGCTTTTTGACATTGCTTCCCAAGGCATGGTGGAAACCCAAGCAAAAACTCAAGCAAAAACCCAAGCAGATACCCTAACGAATCTGCCTGCCGCATCCGACGTGCATCTCACCAATCACAATACAACATCTTCTAGCAAGCGTCCTTCAAACTTTTCTCCCCAGTCTGACATCCCATCAATTAGTCAGCAACTGACGCACGATGCTGAAAAAGAAATTCCACTCTCAACAGTGGATACGGAGCGAGGTGAACCTACTAAGCTCAAAGTCAATGAAGGAGTCTTTTCGTCCAGCACTACTGGGACACCCGACCAAGAATGCAGCTCTCGACAGAGTTGTTGCAATTCAATCTTCGTGAAATCAACCGAGACACACGAGAGCATTCCGGAGGAGTTCAAATTCGATTCAGGATCAGAAGTGGAATCTTCGGTGGATCTGCTGATTGAAGTGGCAGTCGATGATGAGGAAGGAATTTGTTCTAATCTTCCTCGAGATGGTGACGAATTCACCAACATCAAAGCAGAGGCACCCGAAACGCCATTAGCAAAAGCGTCTTCGACGATGTCGCCAATGACACCGGAAACGGCACCAATGACACCAACGACACTGGCAACAGAAGCGACAATGCCACTATTGACCCCAGCAACACC
>JALLOT010003320.1:0-14204 GCA_036939595.1 Thalassiosira livingstoniorum | reverse complement strand
GTAGTTTAGTCCCTATCTGAGTCCCACAAAGGCTACCTAGCAACCACCACTATTAAATGTTTTCAGCCAACAACTTTTGCTAGGGTCAAAAATTTTTCATGAAAATTTCAGGATGCTTTAAGCTCATCCATATAAAAATTTTGGTAAAATTTCAGACTTAAATATTGGGTTTGAAATTTTGGATTTTTTGGTGCCCCCCCTACATGCCCCACACATGAGACATCATGTTTGAAACAACCATCATTTTATTCATAATTACCACTATAATATAACAACACACACTCTGTCCAAGTTCATCATTATCTTTTCACAAAGGAAGTTATAAAAACACAATAAGCAATCCAAATTCTAATTCTATTGTATTATGCTGTGAAATGGGGTTCCAACTTTTTTAATCTTCAACTGTCCATACAAAAATCCAAATTTGATCTCAACACATTTTTTCATTGCTTCAAGTAATTTACTGAAACTTCAATCCTCAATTGTTGTTTTGGATTTGAGTGGTTCAATTATAGATTTGCTTTTTACGTAATTCAATAGACATAAGTTTCTGAACACCAACATAATGTTTGAATTTTATAACTACACCGTCATCATCACACTAAAGTAAAGTAAACTCTTAATCAGAATAATTTTTGTCACATAATATTGATTTAGCAATATCATCATAATGAAAACTGTTTTGCCATTGAACCTCCCATGATGTCATTTGGAGCTTTCCAAAGCCCACCTGCAATGTGTATGTATTGATGTTAGATTTTACATTCTAGTTGACATATTGAGATGCCATTCATGATATCACTGTCCTTGTGTATTTTTGGTGTAATAGAAAATGCATCAATTCAATATATTTTTAGGTGTAAATTTGTTTTGTGTTCAATATGCCCAAGTTGTTGGGGAATTCATTTGACCTTGTCCCTCAAACCTAAATAAAATGAATTACCACAATTTTTGAAGAATACAAAATAACAGATCATACTAAGGCCATTTGTTTAGATTGATTCAGATTCAATATGACCTTTTGCCTTGCCAACATATTTGCATGATGCACTTTTATTTACTTCTATCATTGTGACCTTGTTGTATAATCTTTTCTCAAAACATATGTTAGCAAGCACAATATTTACTCAAAATCTCCTTGTCCATACTAAATTTTGACCATTTTTTTGATGAATTCTGAAAGTTGATATGTTTTACAAGTGTTGATAAATATTCTGTTGAATTTGATTTTTCTGTAGAAAATAGGTAGAAAAGTAGTCTATTGACAAACATATCACCATTCATTTAAAGTCTAAAAAATACCTTGAACATAATAATATCATTTTCCACACAATGGGTTTTGACTCTTAATCTTATAGTTATCAATTGGGCTCCTAAAATATCCAGTCCAAGTATGGTTTGTTAAGGACTGAGTTTGGAAAAAAGATCTAAAATAATCTTTAGTACCCATTATCTCTTTTTTTTATCACTTTTTTTTGAAAAGTATCAACTTTCAGAGGAGCACTTATGATCCATTTGCAAACTCTACTAAAAATCAATTTTTTACCATATCAAATCCCAAACCACCTCAAATAGAACTTTAAAATAAGTACATACATCTCCATATAGATCAAATAAATCATGCAAATATCTTATTATTTGCTATTTTGAGAGAGGGCAACCATGCGCTTAGCATCCTTATACCAGTCCCTTATTGCTCATTTCCATGTTGAAATTGATGGTAGATCTTGGGTAGGTGGACATTATTACTGAGGTGTTGATTTTAGAATCATGCCTTTCACTTCATAGGGAAGGTCATTTAGAGGTGGCACCACATATTGGTATACCTCATACAGAATTACATATCCTGTCTTGAACATGATCTCACTTACCCAGAGATTGACTACTTAAAGCTTAAAGAACATTGCTGTAAGTCTGTATCAGCAAACATAACAGAACCATATGGAAAACTAGAGGACTTTCAGATGTTTGTTTAGAGTAACCATGCACAAGACAGAAATAATAAAAGATCCTGAAGGGACTACATTATATTCAGTTTCTAAGAATCAGTAAACCATCAAGAAATCTATCCTCAGAAACACCACATGGCATCAGGTATATGATTAGAATGATGAATGTTGATGTTAATAGATCCTTGTACATCTATGGAAATAATATGCTTGATATAAATAACATATCCAAACCTGAATCTATTTAAGAAGAAGTGCAATAAAGTCTGCTATGTTATATTGAAAGAGATCTATGAAATGGATGCCATCAGAAAAAGCTCTATGGACAGTCACAGATGTAATGCATTTATTGGACAATATTTTTTGGACTAAATCATCATTCATTCATTGAAATGTCAATCATTGTACATGTTTTTTGTATTTTGTACAATGTACAACAGTGTCATTTGTACATTGAATATCAATGTACATATGTCAGAGTAAACATTGAAATTACAAATAAAGTTTTCTCAAAGTCAAATTCAACGATGCACTGTAAGAAAATACATATTTTTCCTTGAATCTATTTTAAAAATACAGATAGCAATATTTAAATAACAAATCACCTCTAATTAAATCTCATTCTTGAATTTCTCAGAAGCATATAATACATTATTAAACATCAATCAAATATTTAAATAATCAATTTTTATTTTGCCTTACCAATCACCAATCATGGCTGCAATATATTATTTGCAGTAATTAACTACATATTATGGTACTTTCATCTCTATTTAGAAAAAAACATAGATGCTGCAAAATCTGCACACAATTACTATTCACTCAACTGATTGTAGCCTATGATAGAGATGCGGATATAATAAGTAATTAGTACTTACTTATCCTATCTATCCTCTTAGCTGTGCCACAATGGCACTCTAGGAGGCCAGAATTTGTTAGGTACAATTTGTTAGTCTAAAAACCACCCTTCTCCAACAGAAATCTGTGGCAACATTAAACAATCTAAAATCAATTCATGTTATTATCTAGTTTGAGATCCCATTGCACTGTTGTCAATATCTTGAAATTTTAAAAATAATTGCATTGGTTTGAGATTCCACTGCAACATTGTTGAGAAACCTAGTTCTAACAAGTTTTCCCTTTTCCCTTTCCACACCATTGTTTCCTCCTGAAAATGCAACAGCAAATTCTCTTTTTCCACTTCATGAATGTCATTTTTTTAAAAACTAATAGCAAATCCTTTGCTACCACTCCACTGTTGACATCTCTTTGAATTCTTACAGCAGTTTCTGTTTCCCCCACACCAATATCATCTCATTTAAATGAGACAGCAAATATTTGTTGCTGGTTGATAAACACCTAACCATTGAATTATTACAACAATGTTTCTACCACATAATTGCAGTAATATCATCAAAATCTAACAGGAAATATTCTGATGATTTGGCTCCATCACCATTTTCTTGAATCTAATAGCAAGTTTATCACTGCCCCCACACTGACATTATCATCAAAACCAAACAGCAAATTGTCTTTTGTTTGATGAACCATAATTTTGCCCTCAAAATATCTCAGAAACACTTCTCCAACAGCACTTCAGTCATATCATCAAAATTCAAAAGCAAATATAGTGCTGTTGTTGAAAATATTATCCCTCCATGATTTAAATATCAACTCAACATTAAGTCTGGGACCCCAATGAACTAACAGCTGAAGAGGATATCTTCTCACTGTGCACACAAGGCAAAAGAAATGGAAAGTCTTAAATGAAAATCCACCAGACATGAAGATAGGGGTGAATTCTTTGACTTTGAGCCAATAGACAATCTTGGCAACTATTGTACAAAATAATACAATCAAGAAAAGTATTTTTTGGAGGAATTGTGCCTTTTTCAACAGATACAATTCTTCACAAGTACAATGTTTTTCAACATTTCTTGTCTGGTATAATATCCTTCCTTGTATAAGTATACATTCTACAGATATTCCCTTTGTAAATTATCTAACAGACAAAAATCATCAGACAGATTTGTGGTCAATCATATTCATTTACACCAAAAGAGGAAAATATCCAATCTTTGTCACAGAACAATGAGAAAAAACATACACTCCAAAGAAAATTATAGAGAATTTGAGCACATGTAGCTGCAAACAATGCTGAAGCAAATGTTGACCATCAAGAGTAAATGGTATTGTTCAACCCAGAATGTGAAGATGACCTTGATGGCAACAGTTAAGTAACAGAAGATATTTCAGACATATATACAAGAATAGTGGAATTGAATTCCTTTATCTCAAAAAGCAAAGCAGAACTGCAAAAGAAGAAAAGAGCAAAACATTGTAAAATAAACACATTCAATATTTTAGACAATGTTTGTTTTGCAGTGAACTCAAATAACAAGTCTTCAATAGAAATAAATCAAATGGTTGAAAGTAAAATAGTTATGCTTTTATTAAGTCAATTCTGGCTGCATGTTCCATATCACTACACATTAACAAAATTCATGAAAGCGTAAGCCCATAATCCTCTGAAGAATTTAGCTATTCATTGAAGGAATCCATCACAAAATTAGCATATGCAGTTAAGCATCAAGAAAGATAGATAACTGCAGAAAGAGTTTCTAAATAAAATAGAAGGGAACAAAGTAATGATGATCTAGTTGTCTCTGTGGAGGTAAATCTAGAGAAAAATAAATTCCAAACCAAAATAGAACTGGTAAGAGAAATACACAAGGGAACTTTAAAAATATTAGCAAAAGGGTGTTTTCAGGGACAAAAAATATTTATGACGTTGTTCGGAAAATGCATTTAAAACATATCTGTTCTCTCTTTAGTGATTCTGTTTCTTCTGAGATGGGTGATATATTGAAATCATTGTTAAGCTCTGGTTCTCATTACAAGAGATTAAAGATCACCCAAGCAATGAATGAAGTGGAAAAGGTTGTGATTTTGATTTTTCCAACTTTAGGGAATTATGCATCAGAGAATTATGCATTTTGCGATTTGAAAAATGCATAATTCTCAGTTTTTTCGATTTTTTTGTGAATTATGCATTTTCGCCCGCCACGCATGCACTCATTCACGCACTAGCCAATCACTACCATTCATTTTTTTCAAGCACAACAACACAACAAGCCAACTGCCAAAAAATGGCCATCATCATCACTTCCACCACCATGTCCACATCCGTCACTGTCCCCCCACCACATCTACTAGCTTGCTTTACCGCCACATACACATCACTTCATTTCCAGCCACCCATTCATGGCTGATTGTTGACGTCTTCCCGTCTTCGTCGCTGCTTCGTTTCGCCTTCGTCGCTGCATCGCCCCCATCAATATCATGATGTATTCCAAATTTTGTTGGTTACTTTGGTTTACTCTTACTAGCAGCCTCACACAACCAAAAATCCAAGACGCGATGGCAAATCCAAAGCGTCCAGTGCCCCCTCCCCGCCGGAGCGATCGTCTCAACCGCACCGCTCCGTCGTCACCCACCGGTGATTCACGCCTTCGCCATGACACCAGTCCTGCAGTTTCGCCTCATGCAGTGAAAAAAGGAATATCCTACCTCGCCATCACCAAAGGTATCCCTCCAACCAAAAAGAGTCGACGAGACGAAAGTATAGACAGCGACAAGAGTGACTGTCACCGTCCCAGTCTTTGCCGTTCTCCTTCGTCTGGCATGACAACCGATTTGGAGACAGTGTCGCCACCTAAAATAAAATCGGTTCTCAGAGGGCGAGCCTCCAATGCCGACGGTGGCGATGTTGCCAATATTTTTGTTGGCTCCTTTACCGATTACGATGTGGCGAAGAAAAATGAGTCCAAAGAAAAAAGATCAACCATCCCAAAATCTCAATCCGCATCTGTTGACACAACCGGTTCTGGCATGAAAATCAATGGTCTTGATTTTCTTGTCTTGGACAATGCTGATGGAGGTGACGTTTCCACTTCAAAAAACAGCAATTATCCCAGCACCCGCTCGCCATCGTCGTCTCCCCTCAAGACGAAATCGACTCCAAAGTTTTCGCCGCTCCGTCGATCGTCGCCTCATCCTGACTATTCTTGGATCGATCCCAGAGACTGTGAAGGCCCATTGTGGAATGATAATAGACCATGGATTCCGATCAATCTTCAAAAATTGACCGGAAAGACGATAGAGGCAAAGACGGACGAGGCGAAGGCGAGTGGAGATGGCAGTGGAACCAATGGGTGGGTATTATTCAAAATGTCAATGTTAAAATATGGACGAACTCTACCAAAATTTAATTCTTACATTGCATTTGTTACCAAATCTGTTTTTATCATTTAGGACGAATGGAGCCAAAGGCCATAGAGTTGCGACGGATTTGTTCACAGCACATGTTGATAGGATGGAGGCGGACGAGGTTGACGGAGACGGTGGCGGATGCAATGGGTGGGTGATAAAAATATTAACATTACCAAAAATATGGCTAACCTCTGTCCAAATTTTGCAATAGACTTACAATTTTTTTGCCAATGTTTTTTGCCATCCAGGATGGACAAATCCAGTGGAGACGATGGAATAATGAAGACAGCCACAACATTTGCCGCCAGGACGGACAATACGAAGGCGGGCAAAGATGGCAATGGTAGCTGCAATGGCTCCATGACGACGGCGACAGCAGGAGGTGTTTTCAATACGGACAAGGCGGAAGCGATTGGAGATGGCGGTGGAAACAATGGGTGGGTTTGATTCAAACTGTTAATGTTATGGCCCACCTCTGCCAAAATTTTAAATTTTACATTGCATGTGTTATTGAATCTTTTTGTATTATTTAGGACGAATGGAGCTAAAGGCCTTGGAGTTGCGACGGATTCGTCTACAGCAAATGTTGATAGGATGGAGGCGGACGAGGAGGACGGAGACGGTGATGGATGCAAGTGGTGGGTGTTTAACATTTTTACATTAGCAAAAATTATGTCTAACCTCTGTCCAAATTTTGCAATAGACTTACAATTTTTTTTGCCATTGTTTTGTGCCACACAGGATGGAAAATTCCAGTGGAGGCGATGGAATAATGCAGACAGCCACAACATATGCCGCCAGGACGGACAAGACGAAGCCGGGCAAAGATGGCAATGGAATCTGCAATGGCTCCATGATGACGGTGACAGAAGGATGTGTGGCCAAGACGGACAAGGCGAAGGCGAGTGGAGATGGCGGTGGAGCCAATGGGTGGGTTTTTTTCAACCTTTTCATGTTAAAATATGGCCCACCTCTGCCAAAATTTTAATTCTTACATTGCATGTGTTATTTGAAATTTTTTTATATCATTTAGGACGAATGGAGCCAAAGGTGATGGTGTTGAGACGGATTCGTCAACAGCAAATGTTGACAGGATGGAGGCGGGTGAGGCGGACGGAGACTGTGGTGGATGCAATGGGTGGGTTTTAAAAATATTGACATTAGCAAAAATATGGCTAACCTCTGTCCAAATTTTGCAATAGACTTACAATATTTTTGCCATTGTTTTATGCCATCCAGGACGGACAAATCCAGTGGAGACGATGGAATGATGAGGACCGCCACAACATTTGCCGCCAGGACGGACAAGTCGAAGGCGGGCAAAGATGGCAATGCCATCTGTAATGGCTCCATGACGACGGCGACAGCAGTAGGTGTGGCCAAGACGGACAAGGCGGAGGCGAGTGTAGACGGTGGTGGATCCAATGGGTGGGTATTTTTCAACCTGTTAATGTTAAAATATGGCCGACCTCTGCCAAAATTTTATTTCTTACATTGCATGTGTTATTGAAATTCTTTATATCATTTAGGACGAATGGAGCCAAATGCCATGGAGTTGCGACAGAATTGTTTACAGCAAATGTTGATAGGATGGAGACGAACTCGGCTGACGGCAGCAGAAATGGATGCACTTGGTGGGTGTTAAAATGTTTACATTAGCAAAAATATGGCTAAACTCTGTCCAAATTTTGCAATAGACTTACAATTTATTAGCCATTGTTTCTTGCCATCCAGGACGGACAAATCCAGTGGAGACGATGTAATAATGAAGACAGCCACAACATATGCCGCCAGGACGGACAAGACGAAGGCGGGCAAAGATGGCAATGGAAGCTGCAATGGATCCATGACGACGGAGACAGCACGAAGTGTGGCCAAGACGGACGAGGCGGAGACAAATGGAGATGGCGGTGGAACCAATGGGTGGGTTTGATTCAAAATGTTAATGTTAAAAT
This sequence comes from Thalassiosira livingstoniorum, assembly GCA_036939595.1. NCBI lineage: Eukaryota > Bacillariophyta > Thalassiosirophyceae > Thalassiosirales > Thalassiosiraceae > Thalassiosira > Thalassiosira livingstoniorum. The sequence goes on along the minus strand of JALLOT010003320.1, from coordinate 6,028 downwards.
ATGGTCAACCTCTGCCAAAATTTTAAATTTTACATTGCATGTGTTATTGAATCTTTTTGTATTATTTAGGACGAATGGAGCCAAAGTTGATGCAGTTGAGACGGATTCGTCTTTATCAAATGTTGATAGGATGGAGGAGGACGAGGCGAACGATGGAAGCATTGACAACTTTGCAATGGGTGCGCAGTTGTTAGATGAGGCTAATCTGTTTCCAGACTGTGGAGAAACCAAATTGTCCATGGAAGAAGACGAAATATCTTGCAGTAGCGAGGACTCAGATGAAGAAGGAGTTTATGATAGATGGAAACCGGTTAAAGATCCTGATGGACCAGGGCATAGATATCCGTGAGTAATAAAATATTGAAATACCAAGTATACAATTTGAAATATAAAATGTGGATCTAATCAATTCTAATTTATTTTTTATCAACATTTACCAACAGTAATGCAGACAAACCAATATATGAAAATGGCGTAGTAACAAAATTTTTACATCTAGGTACAAGGGAAGTAATTCAGCCTGGTGATATTATCGAGTACTATGCAGGAGGACAAGCAGGAAAACCAGAGTGGCTGACTCAATCAAGGGTTATAATGATCGACGAGAAGAATACTGAATTCCCACTGCACTTAGCATCTTACGACTTAATTGACATGGAGATAGGTTCTGATGTGCGTCGCGTTTCTATCTATCACGAAGGGCGAGATATACCTGTCTCAAACAGTCGTTTCAATTCAATCGAAGACTTTTGGATTCATGACGGAATCTTTGAGAATTTCACTTCTGTTGCCGAATACCGCAAACACCTGAGACAGGAGCGGTTAGCAAGTTTCGTCAAAGTAACCGATCGCTTCATAAAAGAGAATGCCAACGATGACCCGTTGCTGAAGGAAGTACGTGACGAAGCTGTATCAAAACTTTTTGGTAGTCAGTGCAATTCAAAATCAAAGCCAATCTTTCGTCGGGATTGCATTTCATCACCGGATCGACGCAACATCATGGGAGTTGGTGTTTATTCTCAACCTCATTCAGTATCTCAAGAGACATCCGCAGTTGAATTCAACAGTCAAGGTGGACCACGTATCACTTATGAAACAAAGGGTATCTATACTGCTGAGTTACCAATTGAAAAGGTGAAAACTTGGATTGATGTTGTTGCAGACGCAAATGGCACAATCAAGGAATGCAATTGGAACAAGGCAAGCGAGCTCGATCGTCCGTCAGACATCAGAGACGCTTTTCGTGACAAACTTCCTCCGTGTCTTTGGATGAGGTTTGGTACAAACCGAGCATCCCCCACTCCATTCAATGATAACATCAAGAAGAAACGAAATGGTGGTCATTCTCTGCGGGCTGTGATCTATGGTCATTGTGGGGCGCACAACCGACACAAATGTGGCAATAAATTGGTTGTCGGATTTACCTATGACCAACTCATTCAAATTACCAATGCCAACGACGGTGATTCTGTATCAATGACTTGTGAAGTTTTTGACAATTGCAATCACATTCACAATGGTCCCAACTACGGATGGGTGAGAAAGAAAGAAAGGGAGAAAGTCATAGAAAAATTCAAATCACCTGATCCTACTCAAACAAACAAGGTGTCACCCAGACAAATCATTGAAGATCAGATGCTGTCCGTCTCAGATGACAAGCTTGTTGCTGGGAATTTAGGTGGGGTCATATCAACTCGTGGTGTTGCTGACAAAATCACGAAGCAGCTAAGCGATCAACTCATGCTACATTATAATTTATCACCCAATAGTGACGAACTGAGAAACATTACGAAAGCAGGGACCGATTTAATGATCCAAGACCGGCAATTGCGCTTGGCGAAAGCACCAAATGCTGATGGTGAAAGAGACGAATCAATCGATTGTTTAGGTGTTGTTCGGAGAATCGTCATTGAGCCTTGGGCTCGTACAACCAATGGAGAGTTCAAAATGTCGATGGGCGTCAAAGCTTTCCTCTGGACCAAACCTGCCGTCCGATCTCATCACACTTTTGCATTATCAAATCGTCTGGAAGTACATATTGATTTAACAGGCAACACCATCAAACTACCGGTTCATCTACAAAAAGGCGAAATCATACAACATGCTTTTTATTCATTCAACACCAACTTCAGTCTTTATCCTGATTCTGATCCAACAAAAAATTCAAAAGACATATCGTCCTACATTTGCGCACATTTCCTTTCCAACATGAATACTGGTGACGACATTGCCGAATTTCTGTCACTCTTCAAAAAGACAGACGAAGAAATGCATGATGGTGAATCAGCCAAACCTCTGCTATGTTCAATCGATTGTGCTGGAGCGTTGGCTAATGCTGTACTAAGTGTTTGGACAAACGAGAATGGTTTGGTTCTCGATGCAATTCAATATTGCAATATTGTGTTCTATGTAAATCTGCATGCTGATTACAAATTCATGACTTTTGGTATCGATATTTTCTCAGATGATCCGATGAGTGATGATATTGTAAATGCTGCACATGCACAGTTGATCATGTTTGTTGGTACTTTTGTTCATAATTGTCGGAGTCATGTGCTTAAAGCAGTTGACCGTTGGTGTAAATCAACTGACAGGACTGGTGCTTTCAAGGCTCACAGAGTTCAATTCAAGACATTGTTAAAACATCTCTTTTACAATGCGACCAGTCACTGGTCAATGTCCAAGATCATTGTGCACTTGGGACTGTTGGTTTATATCTTCAGTTGCAAAACCATTCCAATTAATGCGTTCACCGACGAATCTGAAGTTAGCGAACACACTCCCGAGAAGGAAATGAAGGAGCTTGCGGTGGGATTGAAATCTTTCATCCAGCGGGAACAACTGCGCATTTGTAGCGAATTTTCTTCAGTGGATGACGTGACCAATAGCTGCGAAGAGGAATTACGGAAGCCAGCACGAACCAACAAGTATGATGCAAGAAGGATGTTGGACAGTGTGGCTGAAAATGCCGCAGCCATCAATTTGCCTTTCTCTGCAACATATATGAAGCAAATCAAGGACGGAGTTGCAACCTTGTCTTCGACGGTCTGCTATGATGTAGTCGATGTTGATCCTGAAGAAATAGACAACAATGTCATTGAAGTCGATGAGGACGATGACGGCAGTGTTGCCAGTATTGATTTGGATAAAACGTGGAAAGGGAAATTTACTGGAGGTATGACAACTGTTGTTGGTTTTCCAAGCAATCTTGATCATATTGCTAATCCATTGAGGAGCAAGCAAGCTGAAGACTACTTAGTGAAAGAGTGGGGAGGTCGCCCGTCCATGTGGGGAATTCCAATTGTTAACATTGCTAGGAAGGCTATGGGAGCTGTGCTCACAAGAAGCAATCAGCACTCAGAAGGTGTCATCAAATGGGTGAAGGCGGATGAATCATTCAAAAGTCATGCACAGAATTTGTCCACTGCCATGCATCACATCAACAAAAAGCAAAATGCTTCTGCTCGTGCGCTGTTGGTAAAAATGCGTGACAACGAAACTAAATCCAGCAGCACAAAGGTAACCCATCCTGTGGGCAACTCAACCGACTCACTAGTCCAACCATCAGAGGATTTCAATGCCATCACCGACGACAATAAAAAATCAATGGTGTGGAAACGAAGGTTCGCATCCAATTTGGATCTTCTACGTGAAAGCCTTTTTGACGCATTTGCAAGGATTGACGATAGACTTGTTGGTAACAAGAGTCAACAAAGGAAAGCACTCAAACGACATGCTGTTCTTCATTTGGGGATGGATTCGGAAGAAAAGAGTAAATTGAAAAAACTCGTCGGCGAATCTGCATACACTGCTTTTATGAACAACCGAAAATCAGGTAAGACACGGTTTTCAAAGTTCACATTAAAGGTTTTCGAATCCTTTATTACAAAAGCGAATATGGGTGGATCTGCGGTGCAACCTTGCCACAACAAAATTTCTGCATTGAGAGAAACCAACGAAGTCAGCAATGGCAACAAAGAGAGTGATGATGATGTACAGAATACAAGTGTCGATCAACAGCCTGCTGGCAAGGCAACGGAAAGAAATGGGAATTCGGATAAGCTTGTGTGAGTTATGAGTACTTCATATAATGCATTTAATTGACAGAAACTAAATATTTAAATTGTATTGTTTTCAAAACACAGGGATTACTATCAATCTTTTATTTCGCCATACCTCAAAACTAAAAAGTTCGTTAAATTGAGTGATCAATTATTACAGCTTAGAAATGAATGGGGTATATTCAAATGCCCAAGTGAGATCTGCATTCCAAGGCATGTAGCGAGCAAGATTGATTCTTTTGCTACTCAATGTCTAACTGCAAACAGCACGAATTGGATCCACGAAGTTGAGTCAAAAGCCTTTGAGATTGACCCGAATGAATTTGAGCGGCAAACAAGTTGTGATGCGGATTCATCTGTATCTGTATTAACAGACCGAAAGCCATGGATCAACGGAGATATGGGGAGCAAGAAATGTCCGATTGGACGGTACAGTGTTAATTTGTTATTGCACTTGCCTCAGACAGTTTTGAATAATGTATTATCTCACGTTGATCCTAGTTTGCTCAATTCAAGTGGTCTATCAAACAAAGAGTTGGTAAATTCAATATCTGAAAGTTACTACTTGGACGAAATCAATTCGTATTACCCTGCAAAATACAAACACTGCAGAGATGATGGTTTTTTGGTTCTAACAAGACAAAATGGGGAATTGGAATATCAGCAACCAAAGAGAAGATCTGAATCAGTTGTAGTGAAAGATGTTCATGTTTATGAGGGTAATGACGGAGAAGGTAAGGGACGGGAGGTAATGCAACTGTACTGTTACACTTCGTTTGGTAGATACCCAGATGATTGGAGAAGTCGACCGATGAAAAAAGACAATTATCTTTTGGCTCTGCATGTTTGGAAATGTGCATGGCCATACTTGACAGTGGAGTCTCGGAAGCGACCTCCAAATTATTTGCAGATGCTGTTCTATTTCAAACAATTGAAGTCAAAAATGGGTGACCATAGAGACAACTGTTGTAGTAATGATGTGAAGCGCTTGGCGAATGGAGAAGCATTGGGATGCCAAGGACACAACTCGACAGGTGGATCAGATAATTCACAAATCGTTGGAACAAATGTTCTTGTATTCTCACTCGGCAATGCATCTCAGCAATTCATTATGAAATATCCACCTAAGGGTAGAATATTTGGAAGTAGAGTCGAATACGAAACTGCTAATGATTTTATTTTTGATTCAGTACCGAATTCTGTTTCGGTTCTTGACCCATTGGACGATGTCATGATGACTCACAGTGCAAAGTTTGATGAGGAGGAAGATGGAAAAATAGAGGGCGATAATGTTAGAATTGCATTCTGTTTTCGTTGGTTGCAGGTCAAGAAGGAATTTTATACAGATACTTGTGGAATGAGAGTAGACAACAGAGCGATGGAAAAAATTCAAAAGGCTCTTGACAGAGGAAAATACATTAGGGCAGATGATGCATTTCCAAACAATGTTAAAAATATTTTTACTTAAAATGGTAATTATTTTGGTTCATAATGGAGATAAAAATGGCTGATACTTATAAAATTGAATTTTATGGAAAAATGCAGAATTCACAAAAATAATGCATAATTCACAAACATACATAAAATTCACAAAAAAAATGCATAATTCTCAGAAATAATATTTTGCATGAAAAATATGCATAATTCTTAAAAAAAATGCATAATTCACAGAAAAAATAAAAATGCAAAATTCTTGATTTATGATGTGTGTGACAAAGGAAACAGAGTATTCTGTATTTGTTAGGAAAAACTAGTGACGTCACTAAAAAATAAAATTCACAAATATGTGTTGGAAAAATGCATAATTCACAAAAAAATGACATGGATTTTTTTTTAAATGCATTTTTTGAAATTTAATTGAACAGAAAGGTAGGAGGTGGAGTGTAAAATCAGGTTGGAGTCTATAATTCTCTGACTGAGAATTATGCATAATTCTCTGTCGCATAATTCTCTAAAGTTGGAATGAT
>JALLOT010003319.1:0-11449 GCA_036939595.1 Thalassiosira livingstoniorum | reverse complement strand
TGCAAATTACATCAAGGCAGTGCCGATCAAAAATCGGTCCCAGGAAGAATTCAAATGTGCATACAGCGAAGTGTATGACGAACTTACCAAAAAGGGGTACAAACCAACACTGCATAAGCTTGACAACGAAACCTCCAATGAATTAAAACAGTGGATCAGTGAGCAAAACACTGACATCCAATTCACGCCTCCGGACATGCATCGACAGAATGCAAGTGAGAGAGCGATCCAAACGTGGAAGTGTCATTTCATTGCAGGACTAGCAAGCTTACCGGCCAAGTTCCCAATCACATATTGGTGTGCCCTGATACCCCAAGCCAATATCACACTCAACCTCATGAGACCCTGTCGTCAGAACCCGGCGCTATCGGCACACACGGCATTGTATGGAACATATACATTTGAAGCAACTCCGATGGCACCACCAGGAACATGAGCATTTGTTCACGTCAAACCAAATTGCCGAGCCTCCTGGGGATTCCATGCAGAGGATGCCTGGTATGTGGGACCGGCATTAGACCATTACCGGTGCTACACAGTCCTAATGGCAAAAACGTCAGCGAAGCGCATCAGTGACACTGTACGCTTCCAGCATCACACAGTGGGCGTGCCGAACATAACGGCAGCCAACAGAGTAGTCAAAGCGACTAATGAACTCACCAAGGCAATAAAAAACGTGCCACAAGACGCACCGCCAACATTCGTGGATGCTGTCGCCCGCCTGCGTGCAGTACTCAAACTGGACGAGCCAAAAGGGGAACCAGAGCAGCAGCAGCAAGAGAAGCAGACTGTGCAGCAAGCACAACCCACAGTCACGCCGCAAGCACCCAGCAAGCTGACCAACCTGCCTATCATCTCACAAGATGATGAGTCCAGTTCAGACAAAGAGGATAGCGATGACGACAATACGATTCAGCCTACTTACCTCGAAGAACTGGAAGATGTACCACTGCCAACAAGATACAATCTACAAAGTTGCACACAAGAAACAATCAGTTCAGTCATCTTCGAAGAAACCCCAAACGTCACATCCATTTCCCATGCCCCACGCCATCACACGAGGTACAGTGAAGCCATACAGGCCATCACAATCATGGAGCAGTTTAAAAAAGGAATGTACTCACCCATTGGCATGTTTGCCAATGCCATCATTGACCCCAACTCTGGAAAGCAATTAGAATACAGAGACCTCATCAAGATGAACAAGTACCATGACGTGTGGGTAAAATTGTTCACCAAAGAGTTAGATCAACTTGCGCAAGGTAAATGTGGGCATAAAGGGACAAATGCAATATTCTTCATCCCCAAGCACCAAGTGCCAGCAGGTACAACGCCAACTTACGCATTGATCGTGGTCGACTACAGGCCACAGAAGGACGATCTGTACCGCACACACCTCACAGTCGGGGGCAATCGGATCAACTACCCGTGGGATACAGCCACACCCACTGCCGACCTCTTAACAGCAAAGCTGCTGTTTAACTCAGTTGTGTCCACCAACAATGCAAAATTCTGCTCCTTCGACATCAAAAATTTTTATTTAAACACTCCACTCGATCGATTCGAATACATGCGAATTCAATATGAAATCTTACCTCAAGAGATCATTGACGCATATGACATCGACTCCATGGTCACTGATGATGGGTGGGTGTACATAGAAATTCAAAAAGGCCTGTGGGGCCTTCCCCAAGCAGGAATCCTGGCAAATAAATTACTCACAAAGCGTCTGAGCAAGCATGGATACTTTCCATGCCAATTTACCCCAGGCCTGTGGAGGCACGCGTGGAAACCAGTCACATTTGCGTTAGTGGTGGACGATTTCGGCATTAAATATACAAACAAAAATGATGCTGATCATCTCCTGCAAGCATTACTCCAAGACTACGAAGTAACAACGGACTGGGAGGGCAAAACATTCCTCGGGATAACATTGGATTGGGACTACAAGGCAAGAAAAGTCACCCTTTCAATGCCCACGTACGTCCCCAAAGCTCTCATCCGATTCCAACATCAAAAACCCAAAAAGCCACAGCATTCACCATACAAACATCAACCCATCCAATATGGTGCAAAGGTACAGTACCCAGCAGAAGACAACTCACCGCCCTTGACCAAACAACAAATTAAATTTGTACAAGAAGTGGTGGGCACTTTTGTGTACTACTCACGTGCTGTGGATCCCACTATTGCAGCTGCACTCAGCACTATTGCCTCGGAACAGGCAGATGGAACCAAAGCAACCTGAGAAGCATGTAGACAGCTCTTAGATTACTGTGCTACCCACCCCGATGCAAAAATCAGATACTATGCAAGTGATATGATCCTTGCTGTGCATTCTGATGCATCGTACCTGTCGGAGCGCAAAGCAAGGAGTAGAGCAGCGGGGCATTATTATTTGACAAAATCAAAAAATGAAGATTTTGACAATGGTGCCATTCTCACCTTGTCAGCCATCATCCGCTATGTGATGGCCTCGGCTGCCGAGGCCGAGCTAGCGGCCCTCTTCATGAACGCACGGGAGGCAGTCCCCATCCGTGTCACCCTTGAAGAAATGGGGCACAAACAGCCCCCTACGCCCATCACCGTCGACAACAACACGGCACACGGCTTGACAACCGGTGCCATGATTCCCAGACGATCCAAACCTATGGATATGAGGTTTCACTGGTTAAAATGCAGGGAGGCCCAAAAACAATTCAGGTATATTTGGAAAAGGGGAAAACTGAATAAGGCAGACTACTACAGCAAGCATCACCCCCCCTGCGTGCATATCAGCAGGCGTCCGGAGTACTTAGCCCAAGCTATCCGGGAGGTAGGTCGATGCCTAGTAAAACAAGTCACGCAGAGCAAGTCATGTCACAAGTTCGGTCCGCGAGGGTGTGTTAGAACTGTACTGGCACAAAGTCCAGAACAGCTCAACAGGAGGGAGTACAACAAGTTGCACTCCCATGCATACGTACCTCACGTAGATACCATGAGGCCACGTACTCAGCTAGTAGCAATGCTGCCATAAGCAGCATTGGCAAGCACTTGTTTTTAGGTAGCAAAAAGAGCCCATAAATTAAGTGATGTACTTACAGTAAATCACTAGACCATGTCCGTCTTTTTGCATGGTGTTTAGCAAAGGCATGGCCTAGGCCATAAGCAAATTGATCACTCGCTATAAGGCTGGACAGGAGTCCGCAGTTCCCATCTGAGCACCGGGAAAGCCCATAGGGGCGCCATAAGGCAAAGGGGACAAATATAAGCACGGACGATGGCAGCTGCTGTGGTGACCCCATTAGGGGATTATTTAGAGGTGTGTGGCCTCAATAATCTTAGCAGTGTAGCCAATAGACAGACGATGGGATTCATCAACTCTCAAGGGTTGACTGACATCAATGACTTTAAAACACTTTGCACAAAGGATGCGAAATCCCTCATGAAATCACATAACAAGGCAAAACCAGCTCAGAGGCTTGGGTTTATGCAACAGCGCAATATTGAAGCACTAATATTCTGGGCAATGCACCATGACAGGCATCAGTCGAACCTTGATATCAATAACTGGGACAATGACGTCTTATGCAGCACAATAGTGTCAATGGAGATCTCTCAAAATGAAGCTGAGACTAGCCCTAGAGTCTAAAAATGGCCAAGATTGTAGTTGGACTAGGATGGTTTGACTGGTATGAAAAATTAGACAATCATTTTGCCTCCACACCAAGTGTAGCTGGGGGAGGCTTAAAGCTTGACTACGTCAGTTGGCGACCCAAGCCTGCTGGACGGGATCCTGCCGTCAATGCAGCAAATAAATATGAGCAGATTAAATACCAAGTCTGGTTGAATGGTCCAGAGTGCCAAAAAGTTAATGAAATGGTATTTCTGGAATTACAAAAGTGCACGCTGGAGGAGCTGGCATACACCTGGATCAAGCCCTTTGAGTCAGCCATGGACAGTCGGCAGGGCATTTTAGCCCTGATAAGCCATTATGAAGGGACTGACCAATCAACCAAATATTTGACAGAGGCTCAACTGATCATTGAAGACCTCCTTTATAAGGACAATAAAACAAGTCTCTCATTTGAGAAATATCTCACCAAATTACAGTTTGCATTCTAGGTGTTTGAAAAGCACAAGGAGCCGATGGCTGAGACAGCTAAAATGAAAAGGCTCCATGATGGGATACAAGTGGCCCACAACTCACATGTGGCCGTCAAAAAAGCCAACATGATGGATCAGTTTAGGGAAAACTTCCAGGTTGCTGCTGATTATATGAGCATCCGCATTGTGGAAATATTTCCTGAAAGGTCATCAAACAACAAAAAGAAACCCTGGCACCAAGCGTTGGAAGCTGGCCGCAGCGGCAGTCGTGGTTGTGGTCATGGCCGTGGGGGTGCTGCGGCAGAGGAAGAAGCAGGGACCAACAGCTTGGACCTGTCTTCAATGGAATTGATTGTACAAACTACACTAGGAACTTCTCTCCAGAGGATTGGGAGAAAATTTTCCCAGCAGGAAGGAAGTTTGTATTCCAGAAAAGGGTTTCAGATAAAGAGACAGGGGTTGACCTGCCTAGCAACAATAAAAGAAAGACCAATTAAGTGTCAAAGGACATGGATCAGAGTGCACTGGAGGATCGGCAAGAGAAACTGCCTCCTGGGAAGCAGAGGAGCAAAGGGAGTTACTCTGGACAGAAGGGTGAGAAGGGTGGTAAGGCCGAGCATGGGTTTGGCTGTGGCAGGTTTAGCACTGGCGAGGGAGGCAGTGACCATTAACCATGATGTGAGTTCATGGCCAGATATGCTCACTACCCTTTATGTCAGTGGAACTGTCCACTTGTTGCCATTTAACCTTTTAATTACTTAGAGCCCTCATGATGAGATGTTAACCATGACATTTGTTCCATTTTTGTTAATAGGAACCTTAAGTATAACTTTGGCAGTAGAGTCTGGTCCATGTCATTACCAGAAAGCAGCAAAGCGCACCAATGTAAATAAAACCAATGAGCTGGACCACATAGTGCACCACCACAGCAAATACGAGCTTGATACTTGTGCAGATACAATCTGTGCGGGCAGCAATTTCAGAGTCTTATGTCTCACTGGTCAATTGTGTGATGTAAAAGATTTTCATTCATCATATGAATTGATCAAAGATGTCCCAGTGGTATGCATGACCATGGCATTCCAAGATTTCAACAATCGGATGCACATTTTGATTTTCAATGAAGTTCTTTACTACGGTAGCAATATGTACCATTCACTAATAAACCACAACCAAATTCGGTCATTTGGTATACCAGTCTCTGATGACCCATTTGACAAGAGCAGGTGGTTTGGAATTGATGCTGTGAAGCTCTTTATTCCCTTTGAAACAGAGGGATCTATGGTTTATTTTGAGACACTTGTCCCCACTGATGAGGAATTGGAGTCATGCCCCCATGTAGTCATGATAGATGGTGATATAGAGTGGGACCTAGAAAATGTTGTGATGTCTCACGATAGGCCTTGCAATGACAGGGTATCCATTTCACAAGTGAATAGGGATGTGGAAGGAAAACAAAAGCCAGGGTGCCTGTATGAATTGGATATGGTACTCACCTTGGTTTCAGATGCTCTTGTGGAGCATAAAAGTGCAGTCAATATGGTATCTGCAGTTGGAATTCAATCAGTTGAGCAGGTTAAGGCAAATGAGGTGGTAAGTCAGTCTCGCCACTCACGAATTACGCCAGAACACCTCAGTCGCACGTTTAACATTGGCCTTGGAACAGCAAAGAAAACGCTGCAAATCACTACACAAAAGGAGATCAGAACTTCCATTCACCCTCTGCACCGCAGATACTGTGTTGACCACCTTAACATCCATCAGACATATTGAAATGGGCAATGATATCTAGACTATCTCCAATCATGTACAAAATCTATCAACCAATACACAGGTGTGTGGGCTTACACCAATGGCTCATTCACAGAGGCCTATCCGACAGAGAAAAGATCACAGGTACCGTTTACGCTCCAAGAGCAATCAGAGGATGTTGGCATGCCAGCCAATCTCAAGAGCAATTGAGCCCCAGAACTCTGTGGAACTCCTATGACTAGCTAAGAAGAAGCAAATAAACCTTACTTACACTGAACCTGAGAGAACAAATCTAATCTACAAAGTGGTCTTGGAAATTTGTGAGCTCAAAAGGTACTGGCATAATAAAATGCATCAAAAAGCAGTTCCCAAATGTGTCTGGGATTTTTGTCTTAAGCATTGCGCTAAGATCATGCAGTTTTTGCCCCATGGTAGGGCTGGTCACAGTGGCTACAAGGAAGTCACTGGCAATACCCCAGACATTTCTGAATGTGTGGTTTTCAATTTTTGGGACCTTGTCTAGTATTTTCCACATTGGCATCCTGGGCTTGCCAAGCCAGACAAGGCATTGGACAGATGGTGTGGCATGTCTCACAGAATTGGTAGTGATCTGTGTTATTGGATAATGCCTGTGTCAGGTACTCCTGTCAGTGACACCACTGTCCAACACATCACAAAGGACAATTTATTAATGCCCAAAATCAAGAACCAAGTTAAGGTCTTCAATGCCTGGTTAGCCACAAGATTGAATGATGCTAACTTTGTTCTGCCAAATGTTGATAATGCATTTTATTTGGATGATTTAGATGACTTGTTCCCATCTTCAGATCCAGCATACGGGGACAATGATATCAGTCCGACCGACCAAGAATACAGTGCTATGTCGGAACAACAGTCGAATGATGCAGATGAGATTGATGATTATGATATATATATAGGCATAAAAATCTGACTTGATGGCTCTAATGATGGAGGCAATATTGCTACCATTAAGCACCAGGCAGTAGATGAATTCGGTCGACCGTTAGGTCAAGCCCATCCAAACCCTTTAATGAATACTCATGAATACAAGATTGAATTTGAAGATAGCTTTACTGATCAGTACTTTGCAAATGTAATCACTGAAAACATACTCCCAGGTTAATTCTGAGGGAAGGGAATTCTTATTCATGCATGAAATTACCAACCACAGGAAGGATGGTAAAGCCATTCCTATTTCCAACGGCTATGAGTACACAAAGAGTGGCTGGTGAAGGCCTAAAAAGACAACTGCAGGTTGGCAGCTGCTGATAGAGTGGAATGATGGTTCTACCACCTGGGTGCCTCTTAAGGATGTCAAGGCAAACAACCCAGTCAAACTTGTGGAATATGCAGTTGCCAATAAATTTGAAGAGGAACCTGCCTTCAAGTGGTGGGTGAACTTCACCCTACAGAAGCGTAATCAATTTATTGCCAAAACCAAATCCAAGTACTGGAAAACCACATGTCAGGTTGCCCGAATCAGTACAAGAGGCTATGAAGTTGGATAGAGAAAAAGGCAATGATTTTTGGGAGCGGGTAATCAAAAAGGAAATGTTGAAGGCTAAGATAACCTATAAACTCCATGAAGATCACACCCCGGAACAGATTGGAAAGGGCAAAGGCTTAATTGGGTACCAAGAGATAACATGTCACATCATTTTTGATGTTAAGATGGACTTTACCCAAAAAGCCAGGTTTGTTGCCAACGGGTCAATGACTGAGGCACTGGTCTCTTTGACTTATTCTAGTGTTGTTTCATGGGACAGCATCAAAATAGCTCTCTTAATTGCTGCACTGAATGATCCTGACCTGGCAGCTTGCAAAATTGGTAATGCATACCTCAATGCGCCATGTCATGAAAAGATCTGGTTTTTAGCATAAAGAATGTGATGAGCTGGAAGGGAAGCCAGTAATTTAGTTTGCCCCCTGTATAGTTTAAAATCTAGTGGTGCTGCGTGGCATTCTATGCTTGCTAGCTTCATTTGAAATGACTTGAAGTTTTCCCAACAGTGGTGGATCCTGACGTCTATATTAAGAGGAATGCTAAGCCAAATGGCACACAATATTATGAGCTATTGCTGGCGTACATTGATGATTGCTTGGTTGTCAGTCATGACCCAGCGGCAGTAATGAATAAGATTCAAACAACTTTTAAATTGAAAAATGATTCCTTCAGTATTCCTGAGACATACCTTGGGGCTGGCATTGAAAAGTTCCAGATGGCTGATTGTACTTCAGCTTGGAGTATGCAAAGTGACCAATATGTTAAAGCTGCAGTGGATACGGTGAAGGATCTATTGGCGGAGGATGTTTGTAAACTTAAATTGGGTAAGTGGCCCCACCGGGGACCCCTGCCTTATGAGTATTTCCCGGAATTAGATGTGACTCCAGAATACTAACCAGAGATGATAACCAGATACCAACAGATCATCAGGATTTTCTGATGGGCAGCTAGGAAGGATAGATATTCAGACAGAGGTCTCTATAATGTCCCAATACCAGGCAGCTCTGAGGACAGGTCATTTAGAAGCCTTGTATCTTATCATGAATTTCCTCTTAAAGAATAGCTTTAGGAGAGTTGTGTTTGATCCAGCAAGACTTCTGGTAGATGAGGAGGCCTTCAATAACGAATGTGATTGGGCAGAATTTTATTGCAATGTGATGGAGCAGGACCCGCTCAGCATGCCAGAGCCATTAGGTAAGTTGGTTTGAATAACACTCTTCATCAACGCTGACCGTTCTGGCAATGTTGTGACCCACAGGTCACACTCAGGGATATTTTTATTTGTAAACAACGCTCTTATTTCCACATACATTAAGAAACAGAACATGGTGGAGTCTAGCACCTTTGGGGTGGAATTAGTTATGGCTAGAATAGCCAAGGATTTGGATGATGCTATGAGGATTAAGATAAAGATATTTGGCACACCTGTAGATGGGCCTAATGATGTCTATTGTGACAACAATGGTGTGGTCAAAAAAACGCAAGTATACCTGTATCTACCTTATCAAAGAAGCATAATTTCATCAACTTCCATGCAGCTAGGGAGGCTGTAGCGGCTGGGATAATGCGCATGGCAAAAGAAGATACTGAGCTAAATAAAGCTGATTCTTTGTCCAAACTACTACCTTATTCAAGGAAGCAGTTTCTGCTGGGACCTATTATGTATGACTATTGAGTGTAACAAAGCCTTATTCCATTGCATGGATTATGACTTTGCGGGGACCGTTAAAATCCGGATGAGTCACAGGGAGTGTTTGCACTGGAGGCATGTGACACACCTGAATGCTATTTAATGTGCATAATAGGTTTATTGTATTGTAGTGTAATAGGTACCATAATATTATTTTGACTGACATAAAAACTGCTTAATACATGTTCTACCATTAAGTCAGGTTTTGTCTCAAAATATCAGTTTAGGTAGGAATAGTATATTGGCTACTTGTCCAGTTTTTGTCTCAAGACAAAAACTGTTTTCTTCAAGCTCCCACAAATAAAACATTATGACATACCATAGATAGAGGTACTGTATGTTACTATACTATACGTGGAACAAAAAATACTTAAAGACCTGTTACAGTGAATAATTAGCATGACTTAGAATGTCACAAGGTCTGTGTATGTAGACTCAGTGCATTAATGGAGTAAAAGAGAGTACACGTATTAAATAGGTTGTTCCAATAAACTCCTATTCTCCCAATAAAGTTGCGATCAGGTAGGTATGAAAATATACAGGTTTTCACATAGGAATGCAGTTTGAAGAAACATTGAGCCCAAGATCACAACCTACGAGTCCATGTCACTCAATTCAACTCTGTTCAAGTATGTATATATCTCAAAATAGTATGATACCATACTGTATGTAAATAAAACTTTAGGATCAAAAGATATTCAAAACTGTGGCGGTTCTTTTTCACCAGCCAACTTTTGAGAAGTATTTCTTGCTTGTAGAGAAAACGTATTGAAGTTGAAAGAAGCAAACATTCTTGGGCCTTTTGAAAATGTGATCATATCTCATCAGGTAGAATTGACTAGCACAACCCGGTTTTTCCAACAAGTCTGAAAAAAAGCTTAAATAGCCTCTAAAGAAGGGCTTATTTAACATGATTCTACATGATTTACTACAATATAAACACAAAAAAGTGAAAGAAAAACAGCTCAATATGTAAGGAAATTTTTGGGGCAAGTACAGCCTTAGTTTTATGGCTGTTTCAAAGTGGTCTGTGTGATCACAAGTTATTGGGACAACTGATTCTTAACTTTTACTGTCTCAAAAACTCCGTCCAGAAGTTGATAAAATCAAATAAGTAACACCTCACGATAATTGTTGTACTCATGTAAAGTAAATAATAGATTAGGTTAGATTGGATTTTTAGATCGCTACCACATAAGGGTTTGGCGCCCACATAAATTTAAACAGGTTTTCTGAAATTTTGAAACAATGAGTTTTAAGCTTTTTCAAGCCGTGCATTTTTGCGCATCCACTAGGTAGTGTAATAGTCGATTTTTTGAAAATAAAAGTTTTTTCCATCTTTTTTGTATTTTTGCATGAGCCTTGGCATCAGCTTTTTGTGTTTCTTGCTGCACATTTTTTAAAATTTGTTGTTTTTGGCATCACCAACAACAGGTGATGTTTGTGCTTCTACACTCATTTTACAGAGATGGCATTGGTTGCAACTTGATGGCTGGTGGCAAATTGGTCATTGCAAAAATGGTGAGTGCCTTTTTTTAATTGAGTAGATCTAGATTTTTCCTGGTCTATTCATTTTTGCATTTGTTTTGTTTGGTGAAGAGAAAGGCAGAAGGAGATTTAGTTAAATGAAATAATGAGGAGGATCACATTTAATTTAAATAAGTATCGGCTTCAGAGTAGGATGTTGCGATACTGGTGGTTTCACCTTGGGGCTGATCAAGTTTGGGTTCCTGGTCAGCTTGAGGCTTTAGCCCCGCCATTGGTAATGGCTGAATATTCTCCAAGAATATCCACTGACTTCACTGAGTCCTTCACTGGTTTTTTGGTCAATGATGGGGGGTGGAGTTGGGAGGAAACTTGTTGGCATGTCTTCCGACACGAGTTCCCTCTTTATGATCTGGTGGTGGCCTTTGCCTTGAATCACTTTCTACTCAAGCTGTTGTACTATTTTGATGGGGAGTGCTAGTGTAATTTTGGGAAGGAGAGGGGGTAGTGCATTTCCTGCATAAACTTCGGAAATTTGATTTGGGTGGCTACGTTGTGTCAGCAGCTCATGTTGTGTGTTGGGCGTCGGCCCAAGGGTTTTTGATTGGGGTTGACTGTGAATCATTTCCTTTGCTTAAAGTTGGTTCCTATGATTAGGAAAATTTTGTGAAAAGAATGACATTGAGCAATATGGTCCTGCTAATTCACCATTGCAAAAAACAGAGATGCATCCTCATTGATTCGTTCCTTATTCCAAGAATTGGCCTCTTGAGCTTTTCCTACATGGTCCTCGGCATATGTTGGAGGTTATCTTCATCTTGCAGGAGTGCTGTTATTATCAGCTCCTTGCTGAGTGTGGGGTTTTGTTCTTACCCCTCCCCAAAAATAAATATCCATTGGAATATGACTAT
>JALLOT010003318.1:0-17243 GCA_036939595.1 Thalassiosira livingstoniorum | reverse complement strand
CAGTTGTTGGATTTGCAGTTGTTGGATTTGCAGTTGTTGGCTGTGCAGTTGTTGGCTGTGCAGTTGTTGGCTGTGTCGTTGTTGGATTTGAAGTTGTTGGCTGTGCAGTTGTTGGATTTGAAGTTGTGGGTTGGGCAGTTGTTGGATTTGCAGTTGTTGGATTTGCAGTTGTTGGCTGTGCAGTTGTTGGATTTGAAGTTGTCGGATTTGAAGTTGTTGGATTTGCAGTTGTTGGATTTGCAGTTGTTGGATTTGAAGTTGTTGGATTTGATGTTGTTGGATTTGCAGTTGTTGGCTGAGAAGTTGTAGGTTGACTGGTCTTAGTTGTGGTAGTGGTTGTCGTGGTCGTGCTGGTGGTCGTGGTTGTTGTAGTGAAATAAACACACGCATTGCAGGAGCCGTCCTGTATGCAAGTCGAATGTTTTGATTCGAGCCCAGTACATTGATTGAAATCTAAGACCGAAGACAGTCCAATGATTTTAGCTGCATTGCAATACTTATTCAAGCGAGTGATGGTGGATGGCACATCACTCTCTACACATTCAATGCCTCCATTGATTATGTTCAATGTTCCACCAAAATCTCCATCAGTTATGATCCTATCATGACAAGTCTTCCCATCACTGTCGACCCTCGTGGCCCAAAACCATATTGCAGTACCCCATGCATATTCTTTGATTGTTGAAACTAACTCAGGATGATTGCAAAAAGTGGCAGCGGAGCCAGTCAACGCAGTGGACGCGTCATTGTAGTTGTAGTTCCAGGAGAGCTGCATTGCTCCACGGCCAAAATATAGCTTATTGGCTTCGACAAACCCCGAGCCAGCACTTATTGTGACACCTGGCTGTGAAGTGCATGTGCATCCAGTAAGTGCGGCACTATCGCAGTAAGCTGACGTCGGCAAAGTAGCCGACGGCTTGCAATACAGTTTTTCGCTTTCTGTTGTAACGGATGCAACAGGACACATGTATTGTTCCCGAGCATAGACAAAACCTCCCGTTTCATGCAAAGTGTGGCCGATAAAGGCCGCAAGCTCTGCTTTCCTCACCTCCAATGAACCATCCATGAATACCTGGTCATTGCCGTTGGCAAGATTCCAAGAGTCAATGGCAGTGCAAAGTCCTAAGTATGTGTAGGGTGCGTTGGCATTTGGAGCAAGAGTATTGAACATTGTCTCGGTCAAGAGCATACAGGGAGTCACCTCGGTCGGGGCTTGGCTACTAGATGGCCCGAGTGATGGCATGGCACTGGATGATGGGGCCAAAGATATAGATGGAGCTTCGCTAGCTGCCACAACTTCCTCTAAGGTCGCTTCCATCAGAAGTGCAGTTACTGCCGATGCCTCAAACTCGTCGGAATTGAAGACGTTCTCCATCGTGGCAATGACCCCGGTCTGATCAGTCGAAACCTCGTAAGCCACTGTGAGCGAATAAGGTAAATCCAACTCTGGGGCGCGAGGGGCAATGACTTGCTCAATAATGACGCAGCGTGCAGATATGTCTGCAAGAGCAGATGTCACTTTTGCACAAAATGCTTTTTGTTCGTCTCCAATCATCAACCTAGGTTCGTCCAAGAAGAACAACTGACTAAATTGCATAGCGTCGCCACCGCAACCTGAAAAAATGAATTGAATTCGGGCCATCAATGTTAGCCAAAAACTTCTTAAAAGAAACACAGAGACCAAAACAGGAAACGAGCATCGTAGCAAAATTATGAAGTGATGATGATTAGAAACTTGGTCTTTCTCGAATCCTGCCTAGGAAGGGATGATAGTTCTCACCAGGAATAGTGCCGTTTCCTACTTTGTAAAGACTTGTTTCTGGAAAAAGACGACATCCGAAATTGCCAACATTAGGCAGGACATAGCCCAAATCTGACGCAGACCTCACTCCAAGCCACTGCGCTATTCCATACCTTTAACATGATTGAATCGGCCGCAGTNTCCAAGCCATTGCGCTATTCCATACCTTTAATATGATTGAGTCGGCCGCAGTGTTAACGGATATACCTGCCGTATCAATGTCGAAAAAATCAACACCCATTTTAAAAACTTACCATAAACCTTCATTGGGTGTTGTTGGAATCCAAGATCCTCGGCCGGTGTTGAATTGATCTTAAAGGTGAAAGTCATAAGTGTTAGAGCTCTGCAAAGTCTCACTTTAAAATAAAGTCAAGTATCGTTGCCTACCGTATTTATCGTAAGTAGCAGGATGCTTTCCTAGAATTCTACCGCCTTTAATTTGGCCTGTGCCATTTCATTCAAAGAGCCAACTACTAAATGAGCTATCAACACAACAAGATCAAACATTGATGAGCGTTGGACTCTTCTTACCTCCCATTACAAAATGATGTCCTCCCCATCCGTGGTCAGTTCCCCCGGAAGAATTGGGAGTTGCAGTTCTGCCAAACTCAGATGTCATCACAAGAGTAACTGAATAAATAATACGGACAAACGAAATCCAAGGTATGAGGAATGGTCTGTCAAAGAATGCCGTCAAGATGAAAGGAGGAAAATTACCTTGATCCCAGAGATTCAATGTGACTAATTCACTTTTAAATGCGTGCAGAGCATCATTGATTCCTTGGAATTGAGTGTCCAGTTCCGACCTCAAACTAAAGTGATGATCAAAACTTCCAATCGATAATGCAAAAGCATCTCTGTTGACTTTTCGATTCACCCTTAGTTTAATGAGCTTCAAAATCATTTCCAGCTGTATGCCTACATCAGTGTCAGTGTTGATGGATGATTGCACGTCTACTGTCTCCAGTAAACTCACGTATGTTTCTGTCAAATTTCGCGAATCAATAAATGACTGAGACCAGAGATTTGAATGGATCCCACTTGTCTCATCTGTTTCTGAGTTCAATAAGTGCATCAATGGAATCAGTGCGTCGCTATCGCTAACACCTGGCGTGGCTTCAAAAATGCCATTGCTATAAAATGGCGTTGTGCCCCGTCTCCCAACTACATTAATGTTGCGTGATATCGAAGGGTCACCAACTAGATTCGTGGAACTTTTCCCAATGGCGATTTGGCCTGTTGCAAGAGTCCTTCCAAGCACATCATTGATTCTACCAAGTATACCTGTATTTTGCCTCTCGTTAAATGCATCCACTTGGAACGATTCCTCCCGCATACTGAAGTGGGAGAAAAGCTGAGCATCCGTTTCTGCCATGAAATTTAAACGATTTACTGGCTTTTGTAGGTGGCCAATGTTAGCAATGAAAGCAGCTTCGCCCTGCGTGTACATTGTTGCAAGGTGGTTAAGGTTTTTGTTGATACCAAACTTGTTACACGGTTGCTTCGAGGTTGATGCATCAATTTCTATCAACTCATTGGTTGCCAAGCGAAGCCCTTCTCCCCTCGTTGTAGCATACTCTTCGTACAAACCTGGACATGCAGCGTCCCCTGGAAATGGAACAAGCATGTTCATGGAATCCATACCACCAAATAAATTCAAATGTATTACCGCTTTATAAGCAACACTTTCGTCCTTTTCGGGTGGCGGAGTGGGAAGACGCACGGAGCCGTGATCATTATTCACCTTGTTCATTGTATGAAATTCAGGTGATGAAATCATCAATATTTGAGCCACCTGCAGTGCTTCCTCTTCACCCCCCTGCGCAAGGGATCCAGCATACGCTGTTTCGATTAAATTTCTATTTGCAGTGCTTAACCTGTTGGCCGTCAATAAAGTTGCAAGTTCGCCAACAACATCCGAGCTGTTAGGGACATAATTCAGATACCCAGCAGCCTCCTTGAAGGTTCTGTCTCCACTTCCACAGCTGCGATAAACACCCTTTCTAAAACTGGGCCCAAGACCTCCAACACAATAGCTCAAGCCGTATTGCACAAGTTGATAAAAAGCGTTTTGACCGCCAACAATATAGTTCATGTTTAACAGCTCTGCTTCCGGCGAAACTAGCATGGATTCCCTGTGGGCACCTAATAAATGATGCCCCGTAAAAATGCAAAAAGATATATGAAATCAAGACACAGTAAATATTACTACTGATTCACACAGAGAAACATACCACTTGGCAAATAATCTGTCCAAGAAGATGTAAAAGCATGGGATGCGAGTTAGAAAGCATCGAAAATAAGTTTCCTTCCTTGGAAGAATTTAAGTCAAGCTTTCGTACCAGGAGAAAAGAAAGAAAATTGATCTGGGATATCATAAGGCACTCCTTCGCCAATGACCAAGGCAGTTGAGCGCCTTAAGAGTCCATCTAATCTCCTATGACTTAAAGACCTCGTGAATTACAAAGNTAATCTCCTATGGCTTAAAGACCTCGTGAATGCCAACCCTCTCATGATCTGTGTGAGCTTGATCGTTGGTTCTTTCAACCCTCCCGCAGACGGATCTGAATCTAACGTGTGTGAAATACTGTCATGCGATAGTAATATGCTTGAAGCGATTGCGCTCAAGCTATCAGTAGGAGAAAAACGAATTTGCCAAATATTACACTTCTCCTCGGAAAATGGAAAAGGAATGCATAGCCTGGATGTGAAGTTCTCACCTCCCTCGTTTTTGGCTTCCAAAGAATAGCTTTGATCCATCATCAGGATTGGTCCACTCAAAGAGTCCCGCTTTGAATGCATTAGAGCACGACATTACATGATTTGGGGAAGGGTTTGAAAATCCGAAATGCCTCAGCATTTGTTTGCAAACGAAAGGAGGTGTGTTGTCATGGTCTACAACATGCGAGACATAGGCTGTCGATAGCATAGTGATCAATTTCAAGTCAGATGAATCCGGAGATAAGGAAATTACGGTGGCCTCCAATCTCACCTTCTGTCTCCTGATAAGCAGAAATCGGATCTGGGGACACAATGTCGAAAAACGTAGGCGAGTTTCTGAAGGAGTAAGCACCGTCACATACTAGTACATCCGACCTTACATTTTTCAAGTAAAGGTAGTCACTGCTATCTCGCAGCTCCGCCTTGACCCTAAAAATTGTTTCAGCACCAAAGACATCAACAGAATCATTCTTTTTGTACACAGAAACACCAAACAATTCGCTAGATTCAACAACAGCAGTGTAGGAATTTGCATCAAGGACTGCACCGACAAACAGCTGACTAAGAATGTCATCTCTTGTTGGCATCGAACTAAACGGTGCAGTGTCTTGTAGAGTTATGTTGCATAGACAAACATTGGATTCAGCTCCAATGATTTCGCCACCGTCACAGATATTGTCTTGCACATGCGGGTAAGAAAGCTTGCCGACTTCGCTACTGCTCGTATCCCATTGGACATAAAAGTATGAGACACCGTCTTCGACGTTTACGTGACCTTGCACGTAAGGGTAGTAATTTTGGTTATGAACAAGTTGAGTTTCTGAGTAGGTAATCAATTGTAAAAGAATGAAGTCAATTTTTAGCTACAAAACAAGGACCAAATGTAGAAGAATGATTTTGAAAAGGATTCGTACCTTCTGGTCTATGGACAATTCCAACCATACCATCCGCGTCCACCTTAACCTGAATGGAGCATGCTGCTGTTGTCCAGTGAAACATGTTTTGGTCCAATGATGTTGAGCTTTTACGCACATCTCGACAGCATTGGTGATGGAGGCACTCTCCTTGACTACCAGTATAATACCCAAGTCGAAAGCTGCATCAACATGAAAAAAAACAATTCGTCAAATAAAATTTCGGAAAGTGGCAGGGCCGAGGTTTGACAGCAAATAGTGCAGTCATGACAATAGAACAAAGTTGCGGCAGTGCAGCAGTGGCCCAGAATAAAGGCAGTGAGGTCATGAATACTTCTTAGGTCAATCATTAATTTCCTTTTGAGGCGGAACTCACGGGTCGCAAGTACTGCTTTTCCAATCCGAGCAGCGCTGAGAGTTATCAAAGGCAGTTAAACGTTCCCCACGGTATTGACAAAGCACATTGGCAACAGCCGATCCTCCGCAGCAATTACTACCAGCGGATGGTAACCTTTTATCTGCGCACTATTTTTGTTCAAGAAAACAAAACACAATTAGTGACAACAAATGTTTTTAAAATCGGGATAATTCAATTTCCAACATTTGTATTCTTACCATGACTATGGCATTAGTTCTTCCTGCAAAAACCTTGACTGGGTCATGGTAGAATGGAAAAATCACGCATGGTCTCTTTATATATTCGTAAAACACACCCGGAAAAACCTCGACAACTCTAACAGTAGATACAGAACATTCTCGTCCATAACAGTCCAAATCAGTGTCTAACGTGACCAAACTTTCAAAATTGCACATGTCCTTTTGCCATGATTAAATAAAAGATGAGTACTTAGATCATTCAACTGAATTGTAAACGCAGCTAAAACTAACCTTTGGCCGACCACTAGGTAGAACCTCGAATACCTAAGCCAAGAAAAAAGGCGGGATAAGATCTTCTGGGACAAAAAATGTACCTAGTATGGTTGCATAACTTACGAGGTCATCAGCGTCGTCACACGCGTCTTCTGCACAATTTGAATCCGGTTGATGTTCTCCATCACTATTAGGGCTAAAATACAAAAAGAAATACATGTGAATAAAGATTATTCCAATGGGCATGTGCATAATTAGCAATTTTCTTACCCTGATCGTCCAGAACGCAACACAACACGAACTGCCTGTTGGCAACCAGATTCAGATATACACTTTGGAAGAATGAAGGTAATTTCAGGTGAACTTAAGGAGGGTGCAGTCACATTTGATTCGCCGCCAGATGGCATAGCAACAGAGGTAATGTGGATCCAAGACGGCGAGTTTGCATCAGAAGCATAGTAGAAATCCACTCGATCTTATCATCAATCAATCGAAAATAAATCAATGTGAGCTTAGCAGCATCCAGTTAGAATATCGAAAAGAAAGTCAACGGTGGTTCCTCACCTCTTTTCGAGTATGCAACAACACTTGCTTGAATTTTTACTAGTTCTCCGCCTCTTAAATCATTTGATTCAATTGATTCCACAATAATTCGATTCAATGACTCTACACATTCGCCACTAGAATTAGCGCCATCAACACAGTCATCAACTGTGTTAGGAGCATTGTCTTCACTGAGGACGCCTCCTTCGATCTTTCCTTCGATCAATGCCATCGAGTCGCATTTCTGTTCACCATAACCAAAAGCGAATTGAATAAGCTAATTCCCAGGGAAATGGCACTGCAAGGACAGATCAAACTTACACTGAAGCTACCTTCACAGAATGGTGCTGTCAATTATCGACACAATTGCAACCTAAATGAGAAACTTTGCACTACAAGTACTAAATTGAAACTTTTCGTCTTACCTCCATGATCATTGCTGAAGGTTGCAACACCATTCCCAGTAACTAGCTGTCCTTGAGGGAGGTTGGCCCCTGTTGGATTGCATAACTTGCCAAACAACTGGGAATTACGATCTAGAAACATTCTATAGACTCGCTCATCTCCCTGCAGAATGTTATTGATTTGCAGTGGAATGTTGGATTTCAACACAAACAGCAGGTTGAAAAAAATAAGCAAATCTCACCTCCCACGTCAGAGGATCTGAGTAAGCAGTCGATGTGGATGATCCGCCAAGCAAACGATACGATGCTCCATTTTTAAGGAAGTGATGTTGTGGCAAATCAACACACAAGGGAAACCTAGGGTGGCACAATGACAATTTTTTGAGTCAGAACAGGACTGAAGACTGTTACGTTTTGAAAACAAATACTCATACCTATCTCCGATGTAGCCATTGTTTAGGTCTATTTTAGGAAACCAGTCGCCTGTGGAAAATGATTTCAGATTCATATAATTTCATCGCGAAGAAATGGTGTTCATGCTAACATGTTTGCATTGAGAGAAAACAAAGAGAAAAAGAAATGAGCTCACGTTTATTCACATCGGATATTCCAAGTGGATCCAATCTCGATGTACCACTCCAATCGAGATCTTCATGGTTGCCTGGGCGATATTATAAGTATTTTGAGTGTGAATGAAATATTTGTGAAATGGTGATAAGAAGGAACATATTTTTTGCAAGAGACGTACCCCTTCTCCAATTCCTGCCAAAGCCTGTCCAAATTTTTGATG
This sequence comes from Thalassiosira livingstoniorum, assembly GCA_036939595.1. Taxonomy (NCBI): domain Eukaryota; phylum Bacillariophyta; class Thalassiosirophyceae; order Thalassiosirales; family Thalassiosiraceae; genus Thalassiosira; species Thalassiosira livingstoniorum. The sequence continues at coordinate 9,200 of JALLOT010003318.1, read as the reverse complement.
CTTTGATTCAAATCAAATCAGTCAGATTCATGAAAAGATATAGAGGATAATATTAGCTGAGAAAACGGACTTTGTGGCGATTTCGGTATCATAAGAAACTAACCTGTAAAGATATGCTTCTGCTCGTAGTTTCTTATAATGCTTCCAAATTTGTCCAATTTAGGAGTGCCATCATCATGCAACTTGGTAAGCCCAATGCTGTGGAGCTGTAAATTTTCTCTTGCGTAGTTCTCATCTGGCCATGCCAGATTTCCATTAGAGTGCCAATCGGTATGAACTGCAGAATTTTTCAGATACGTGAGCTGCGTCGCCATATCTTCACTAAATGATACCCTAGTCACAATATCTTTGATTAAAAAAAACAGTAAGTGAGCAAAAGTTTGTGACAGAGCCAAAGGACCAAATAAGTTGGAAGTACTTACCTTGATAATTTGAAAAACAACCATTAATGAATATGTCTGACGATAAAGGCAAATGATGGCCCAAAAGGGAACCATAAGAAAATGGTTCAAGAGCTGCAAAAATTTAAAGGCAAAACATAACATCAACGTACCGAAGTAATTTATTGTTGCCTCGGTATTTGAAGAGTCTTCTGAAAGAGAGGGTGCTGTGGCAAAAAATTTGGCCAATGTAAAGCCAATCCTCTGACACAATTGATCTGGTGCATTCAAGGCCAATTCAAGAAAAATACTCCGCTTCTGATTGTCATAATCAATATCATCGCTCTGCACTTTACGATTCATTAGATCGAAATGGTCTTCTTCGAACGGATCTGGTGCTACTTCATTCTCCGATCCGCAAACTAATTGGACAGAACGAAAATGGCGTGTCAGATAATTCAAATGCCAGAAGAAAAAAATCCCAAGAGAAAAACGCACCCACAACTCCACCATTATTGGGGCCGGCATAGGGAGGCAGATACTTGTAGACGTAGTCTGGCTCGTTTCCTCCATTAGTTGCTCGGCCTGGGTCCCTTATTCGGCGAACAACGTCACTCCCTTCTAATGAGGGAGTTGATTGACATGCATCTTCTTGGTAGCTGATTTTGCATGATGCTTCATTGAAAATGGTGCGAGGAGCATTAGAACATCGAACCACTAAATCAGTTTCGGGGTTTCCATCATTAGTACGTGCCGCGGCTTTCATGACACTTCCTCCTCCATCCATGAGTACATTTTGAGGTGTATTTTCGTAGAATTTTGTCCGGAAGTCATGGAGTGCCCATTTGTCATTTGGAAGGAGAGCAAAAATGGGTTTGTCGAGATTGTACTTCCCGCGACCGAGACTTGAGTAGTCAGTGTTCGCTAGCCCAGCTGGATCGGGTATTTCATCACCATTCGCATCGGTGCAGGTTGGCGAGGACATGTCCACCTGTAACAGCCAGTTGGAATCATGGAACCGTTCGGGGCTAAGTTTGACAAGTTCTGTGTTTGTGAGGGTACTTAAATCGACCCAACTTAATTGAGTGACGTCGAAATTGGCTGGTACGGTTACTTCTGGGTTACCGCCTAGAATGAAGCGAACTTTGGTGGTTTCAGAAATGTCGCCGCTTGGTGGAATGTGGAAATGATGTCATTTTTGTGAGTAAATTTAGCCATTGACGAGTTGGGAAATTGTGTGATAAAATGATCGAGAAAAAAGTCAAAGAGAAGTCGTAACATAATTATGATTCGGAGCAAAAGTATACAGCAGAACAAGAACAAGTCTGAAATGCAAAGACAAAGTAGCTCTAATCAATGCCTCGTCTCACCATTTGGCATTGCAAGCATTTGTATCATACTCTCGAACTAAAAGTCCACCGATTTGCCTCTCTTCTCTGTCAGAAGAGCCATCTCCAAGCCCATCATCTATGCCATCTCGGTCCGTGAAGGACGGGGTACATAAATCATTCACTAAAATCTGAAAGTGAAAGTCGTAAGTATTGTCACCAAGCTGAGACCCTACTACTTCGCTAGCGAAGCATATGGTATACGAACCATCAGGAACATCAGTGACCACTTCATTCTCTAAATATTGCAATGGAGATGAAAGAATGGTTCGAATCTCCCCCTGAAATTTCAAAGCATAGTGATCAACACCTCCAACGTCAATGGTTTCAACAACCATAGGCGTAAAAGGCGCACCAGTATTCCCTGCTTGTATGCCCGAATAACCACGAGACAAGTCGACATCTTTGTAAGTAAAAGCAAACCGACGAAACCGTGCATCCTTCTCGCAAGCTCTTGGTCCAGGAGCACCGTAGATATACGATTCCACAGCCCTCGGATTCAGCCTCTTACGAAAGAAAGCCCTGTGAGATGAGGGACTCATTTCCGTTTGATTCTTAACCCAATCAGCATACGCCTGGATGCCATTGGTTTGGATCTGACCTTCCAACTCCGTAATCTCACTCCATTTCGGGCCAAATGTTCCCCGTTCCAAGAACCGAGCTGCCTTCGTCTTGTCCGACACGATTCCCCGCTCGAACGACGTCAGGTAATAACCATCGTTTCCTTCTAATAACGATGGCACTTCCACTTGACACAGGTAATCCCCCGCATTATAACCCGTCCCGCCGGAAGCTGCATTTCCACAGGTTGGCGTGGGAACTTGTGAGACATATTTCCCTTCGACGCGATGCCAATCGTTTCCGTCATAGGAGCGCGATATGGGAATGTAGACTTTTTTCCCGCCATTGGCAGGGACGTGATTTACTCGAGTGAGGGTGCACAAATCACCCTTGTTTGTGGTGGGCGATACGAGGAGAAGGTCTGTTGCGCCCCTAGAGCCTGATCCGGGATCAGTTAGGCCGGAAAGTTTGGTGGGGGTGTCAAGGGTTGATGGGCAGTTAAATTTAATTGCAGCAGCATCAAAGGTGACTGTTTGGGCGTTGGAGAATTGGAGCAGAAAATGGGTTACAGAGAGGAGCAATGAGATGGTTTTGAGGGTGGTTGGTATTGGCCATTGGGGTTGGCGACGACATCGGCACTGCCCTTTCATTTCAGGGAGGTCGATCCGGTACGTGTTGGAAAAGTGTAAAGTGTTATGATTCAGTTGTTTGGGGATTTCGGCGCGAGATGAATAGAAAGCTCTTCTATTCACGGCATTGTGGGGAAGTTTTGTCAATTGTTTCAAAATAAGTGGCGAGTTGCGGTGGCGAAAGAGAAGGAAAATAATGAGGATTGAGCCGATCGATCGAGAGACCTGTGAGAGAGACAATAAAAAAATTCAAGATGTGTATTGTACCTTATTGTAGTACTACCTATGATGCGTGCATAGTATGTTACTTACTTAGTAGAGTAAGGTACTGTATGTTTGAATAAAAAGTCATTTTTCTACTTGGGGGGCCTTATATCTCAGGATCTAGTAGGAGTTACATGGTAAACCATATACCTATTTTGTAGTACTCATTGAGATCTATGTACTGGTGTAGGTTTCATGGTCTAAACCTTCACCAGTATTGATATATAAGGCCCCCCATTAAAAAAATGGCAGTCATTAAGGAGAAACAAGGAGAAAAGTGAATGAGCTAAATTCATTCTTGGTCACAAGAACAAAGAAAAGCACAATCCAAACTCATAGCTGCTGCGTACCAATTTCAAGAGGTACGCAACTCACAAACATCACAGTGAGAATGAGAAAAACGCTAGTAAAAAGTAACCCAATATATCAGAGTATCGTTTGTATTCAAACGTAAATAAAAAATAACGAAATAAAAAGGTTTTACCGTTTCATATCAAGCTTTGTTCGTTCAAAAACCTTTAACATTTTTAATCATTTTATTGAATTTCGCAAAAACTATGTACTTAATTATACGTAATTCTTTAAATCTTCAAGACCTCGAACTTCATTTCTGATTTTTCTTGTCTCGGACAATCTTGAAAAAGATGAAGACGTCACAAACAATTATTTTTTAGTCATAGAACGTCAATTTAGAGCTAAATAAGGCTTTTTAGCTCAAAAAGTCATAGTTTAATAACTCCTCAACAAACAAGTTTCACAAGACGTTACACACATCATTGAAATCCTCTCATCAAGACCTTTCCAACGGTATGCAGCACTATGTCCATAGTCTAAAATTTAAAAATTATTATGACTTTTAATTCAAACATACAGTACTCCCGCTGTCCCAAATATTTGTCTTTTAGCCATTTTCTACTGTCTCACAAAAAATTGTAGTTTTTTTTGGACTTAGTCCCATTCCTGAGTCTACAGTGGATCACCCATGCACCTTAATGATGGCGCCAGCTGACAGACCACCCCACCATGGCTGACACCATGGCTGACACCATGGCAGACACCGTGGCAGAAACTAATGTCATAATAGCAATAAATATAAAGTTGCTTTACATAGCCGCTAACTAAATTAGGTCTCTAAGGCCGTCACATCTTGAACAGTGTTGAAAGCCCAACTATAAGCTTGGATCGGGTAGGATAAACTACGTCATCGGCAGGCACCATCCCCCAGCCATGGCATCTTTTTCGAATGTGTTTCCGTCTGTTTTTGATGGGACCAAGCACACACATTGTTGACCATGGTCGGATGTAACTGTCTGTCTCATTCGTTACAATGGAAGTGGCATCTCTATGAGGAAATCAGTACATATGTAACGATTTAGTGGAAATGGGATTTTTGACCACAATTTTGGAGGCAAAGTCATGCATGTTGGTAGATCCAGGGCGTCATACATCAATAAAAAGCTAATGGAGAGAAGAATCCAAAATGGATAGTGAGAAAAATAATGGACAATCAAGGCCCTCAATCCTGAAAGAAAGTCATGAAAGACATATTTTGTGAGACAGAAGGAATACTAAATAATATCTACCTGCTTTTACCTATGATGGATGATGGGTACCATAGCTCTTACTACCTCTGTCCCACCAAAAAAGGTGAGATAGGCCATTTTTGTTGTCCCACAAAAAAGGTATTTTTTTATCTCCTTGTGTGATGATGGATGTTCTAGTATACGGGCATTCAGAGGCTTAAAAGGACTGTTTGAAATGACAACTCCAACACCCCCAAATCAAACAGTTGATGACTTTATCAATCCTGTCTGAATCTCAGCTTAAATTTGGTGTACCATACATCCAAAAAGGACCGTTTTTGGTCAAGTAACAGCTTTTTTACTAAGCACCATGATGAAGATTTCCATTTTTTGTGTTAAATGTAGACTTAACCGAGCTAAAACAAAAACAGTACTAACAGCTAGTGCAAATTAAGCATGCAAAATAATCTAGGATTGTGTGAGGTTAAGTCCTGCCTCTTTGAACCCACCCAAATAGGTTGGTTATTGAGTAAATATCACCATCTTGTTGATGGTGGCGGGGCATATTTTTTGATGTCATCCTTGGCCTCATTGTCTGTGGAAATCTTTGTCATTATTATGGATGCACAAACAAAATTGAATGCTGCCATTGAGCAACAAAACAACAAGCCAATGTATTGCTGTGATAATGGCTCTCAATTTTCTGCTTGAGAGCCAAACTCACCACTTTTAGACATGCCATTGTTGATATCATGGACGACAAGATCTGTCAATGTAGTGAAAAATGTTGTGCCATCCATTGGCATCATCCTTTTTCATAAATAATGCTTTTATAGTAATTTTTGATTGTTGTGTGCTTGGGGAGAGGGATCACTGCCACTGTTCTGCCCTTATCAGGGGCATCAACTGTCAAACTGAATGCGGCAACTTCAATATTTTATATATTTTTTGCATGTTCAAGTTGGGCAAGATGGGCTCTAACAGCCCTTTTCTGGAATCCCAACAACAATGCCAATGGCACTAACCCTTATCCACAACATAAGGATGGTGTGGTATTTTTTATTTTATTTGTCAGCGCCACCTTCTGATCTAATCCACAAGACACTATTGTCAATTGACACTGGTGTGGGTTGTGTGCAGGCTAACATTTGATGCAATTTCAGCCTTTAAAAGTTGGTTGTTGTGTCATTAGATCTGGAAAACTGAGGGTACGTTGAAAGCCCAGCACCACTTTCATGCCATCTCATGGTTTGTATAAAAGGTCATAACTCAGTTATTTTGATGCTCAGACCCCCATGAAAAAAATTGTTTTTATGTGTATAGATTCCATTTTTGCATCAAGATTGAGTTGATTGATCCCCCATTTTTGCTAGAAGGGATATACTGCAACCTTTGCAAAAGCTTGTGTACAAGGTTTGTGAAATAAGGAGGTACTAGATCCTATTCTTGCTTTTACAGATGGTAATGGTAGTTAGATGATGGCATCCTCCAATGGACATCTCCCCCATGGCAGTCGCTCCAGTGGAAAGGAGTAGATTAACATTAATAATACTTAAATTTCTAAACACTAACATTTAGCTCACATCTGTCTAAGGTGTTAGAACCTTAAAATTTCCTGATGTATACCAGCTGAGAAAGAAGCCGCTGTATCAAGCCTTAGGCTGATGCCATCTTACCACCATTGTGTCCGCAAAGACCTAGTTCTCCATCGATTTTGACCAAACCAAGCAACACAATTGTTGAACGGGTTCAGAACCAATCAACAATTGTGTTGGTTGTGGGAGAGGTGCCATATCTACGCCACAGCATAAAAAATGCTGTCGGCAGTGGCAGATTGCCATTTTTAAGACTCATTTTGATGATGATGCCTTGGTGCTAGACCCATGGTGTTGTACATCATTGGGCATGTAAATGGAAGAAGAATTCAATTTGCATAATCAGAATTCTCTTGCTCAATCACAGCCCTTAATCCTGCCATTTGTACCAAATTCACTTTTTTTGTGGGACAGATATAGTAATAATTATGCACCTAATGCTAAAAATAATAGTATAGTATGGTATGGTAAGTAAATATTGGTATTAATACCTTAATACACTATCACTAACTCTGCCTTACAAAACAGCTAGTTGTGGTACAAATGACAGGATTATTGGTTGTGATTGAGTAAAAGAATTTGATTTTGCAAATGAATTCTTCTTGCGATTACTTGTCCATTGGTGTAAATACTACTATGACAACATGGGCTTCTAGAGCACCATGGCATCATTATAAAACGAGCATCAAAAAGGGTAATCTGCTGCTCCAGTAGAAATTTTTATGTAATGGCTTAGATATGGTGACTCTTTTGCAATCAATATAATTGTTGACTGGTACTGACCCCATTCAACAATTGTGTGGCTTTCCATTGCAGATACAATGACCACAAAAGACAGTGGCAGCAGAAGGCTTTTCCTCAGCCAATATACAGTAAAAGGATGTTGTTTCAGACTCTAACACCATAGATGGTTCCTAATCAAATCATTATTGTAGAGATATTTTAACATGTTTAATGTTGAGGTACTCCTTTCTACCAGAGCAGTCACCTTGGTTGAAATGTCTATTGAGGGATGCTGACTTTTAAGTACCATCAGGCATCATTTGTAGAATCAAGAATAGGGACTAGTACAAAAAGAACCTTTTTTGTGGGACAACAAAACCTGATTAATCTACCTGTTTACTACTACCTGTCATTGGTACAGGCAGTATGTGCTTAGGAGATGGTCTAAACTTAATGGACTACATCTTGTAGGGCTATATGGAAAAAAAAATTCCAACATTACTGACTACCTTTTCCAATCATGAATTTACTCATCAATAAATTATTTTTTAAATCAAAATCATAGTCCACCGTCCACCAAATAATCCAACTAAAATCCAATTTCCACCCACAATGGTATGAACAATATACCATGACACCAAATCCCTGCAAAGATGCTACCTCCATTGCATTCCAATACACACTGCCATCTCCCCTACTAAAATCACCTATCTTGAAAGTACTGTTGATGGTGAAGGATGAAGTCTCCAACAGCATTGACTGAATTGTCTGCAAACTCAAAATAATAATAATTTTCTTTCAATGGGCACTTTCACCCCATCATTGAAAAATTAAAATGATGCCATTTTTTCACAGCCACTGTCTTTGTCACCACAGTCCACTGTATCCATCACTGTCTTCTTGGCTGTCAGGTATCCACCAGCTGCTTTCAAAGAAATCATTGACACCAGATCAATCATCTGATTTGTTAGTGAAAAAAAAATAAAATCCCCCTTGACAACATTGTTGCCACCCAATCATTTCCAACAGTGCCATCATCATAATAGCTGTTGTCACTTCCATCAACTCAACTACCACCATCTCCCCATTATTGGTGAAGATAAGATCAATCATACACCTTGTGGAAAATGGAGGAAAAATCAGATCTGGAGGTAAAGGAAAATTATTCTAGCATCAAGGTCTGAAATGCTGTTGGCACATATCCCAAGGATACTAAGTGTGCTGTTGTCATAGATGCTACTTTCCCATTGATAATACTCATCATTGTAAAACTAGAACTCCTTTGTAAAAAAATGACAGCTTCAAACATAATATTAAATATTTTTAAAGTTTTCATTGCTGTTGTTGGATTGATAATGTGAAGATGACAATGTTGCTGGCATCAGCACTGGAAATTGCATCAGTCGATGTGGTGCTAGCCATGAGAGTGATGGAGTAGCAAGGTTGCAAAAATAATAACTCTAAAAATTGATCATTACACAACTGATGATTCCTTGCTTCCAATTGTATTTTTTACAATTGGCATGTTGGAAAGTCAAAATTTGACATTTCCATGCAAACGTTTTTAATAAGAATGATAAAAGGTTATAGAGGTTTTTGGTATTGTATATCCAAGTAATCTATTCATAGTTGTTAGAGGTACCACACAACAATTGAAAAATCACAACAACTACAAAGTTTTATTATTGTGTTCAAAAACTTACTACAAACTGCAAATATTATTTTTATATTTGAATTTTAGTTGAATAGCATACAGAGAAGTCTGCACAAAAAAACTGTAATTAAAAATCAATTTTGCCTTAGTCAAAAATATCCACAAATAATCTCCAAACTCTCAACAGGGATGACACGGATTCATTCCAGTCCTGGAATTCATCCTATTTGAGCAGAAGGAAAGCCAAAACACCTGTAATATTTTTGAAGGACTGTCTACTCACCATGAAGGACAAGGACCAGTGCAAATCATCCCAGTCTAAGCCCTCTAATTTGGGGCTCACATTTGTCTCATTAATTTTTTATATTCTATGTTTCTTTGTTCTCAAAAAACACACCATTATCTGGCAAATAAGACTGCAGTAACACAAAACAGTACAAGCCATGTAATTTGTTAGTGATTTTACGTACTGCTGTATGAGGT
>JALLOT010003317.1:0-11459 GCA_036939595.1 Thalassiosira livingstoniorum | reverse complement strand
CTCCTACTACTGTCAGTTAGGCCTAGATATGCATCTAAGTGCAATTTCTGACTACATACTCAAATGGGTACGTAGTTGCAATTTTTGGTACTCATATGAGTACCCAGGCCAGAAATCAATGTAATAATGTATCGAATTTCCTGAAGGAACAAGAACCCGCATTGTTTTAGCTGGCAAAGGCCAAAAATATAGGTAACAACCTCCTGGGTTTGACTCTTGTGATTATATTTATCAAGTCAGGAATAACCTTTCATTTTTGTAAAAAAATTTTATATGACCTTTTTCACCACTTGCCAACACATGTAAACAACACATTTCATTTTTCATCTTCATACTAATAGGTAAAAGGTGACAACTATGCCACCCTGAACTACAAATCAACAAAACAGCAACCCCTCCAGCTTCAAACCACCATGATAAGATGTGCTCCAGCAATTTCATCTCCAGCAGACATTGCAGAAATATTTGACTAACAGCCCAAAGGTGTCATCTAATTTCCTTCAACTAGCAATTAGCCAATAATGCTGCCTACAGCCAAGCCATTATTGGCATATTTTGTCTTTGTCGTTGACACAATTTCTGTGACAATGTAAAATAATAGTTGTTTCATTTCTTTAAATGTATTTTCAATTAAACTATAATGTTAATCTAGTGATAAATGATGTAGTTAGATGCTTAATTGTTAGTTAAATGATAATTCTAGTCAAAATGAAAGTGAATACAGCTGGTATGGTTATTTCTAACAATTAACCATCAATGACACCTTTTTAAGAAAAATTAACATTGTAGAATTACACCTGTGATACATGACATCTACGGTCATGAGTACAACTTGTACCGATAGACCAGTAGAAATGGTTGAAAAAATGGCTCCCATGCCCCCCCTTCCCCCAATGGTGCCTGTTGAGGAATTTAACGTTGTTTCTGACCCCAACCAAGGCCTTATGCCAACACTTATGATAGTGTTGTTGACCAGAAGGCACTTGGTTGGGGTCAGATGGGGGGTGTAGCATAAACACCAGCTAATTACGTTCATTATAATTTTTCGCTATGGACAAAGCTATGATCCATAGCTGTCCATAGCTAGATCAGAATGACCACTAGAAAAAACTACTAAAAACTAAAAACTAAAAACAGCCACAAGGGAAAAACTAAGAGAGTGTTTATTGACTATAACGCATATCGATTATATTAATTCTATAACATGCTATAACAGTCATTGCCTCGCGATTCGAGTTATTTTGACAATTTAAAAAAAGATTGAACCATTTTTTTTATTTTTTCGATTTGGAGACCAATGACAATTTGAATTTAATTTAGAGTAGTATTGTATGGGATTGTATGAAGCTATGTAGTAGGTATGTTCTAATAAGTAAGTAGAAGTACCGTGGTATCCTCTACCACTACATCATTACTACCAAAATACTCCTAAGTATTACAAGTTCTCATTACAAAAGCAAAAGACAATGGATATCACAATGGCTCAACTCTCCCCCATCCCAATCACCTCAATTGCAACCTGCCTACAAGCTACTTCCTATCTGAAATTTGAGTATATGATTTTGCTTCATCAAGGCAAGGTAAGGTGAATTGTTGTGTATTTTTTCCACACCATTTTCATTGAGATGGAAACTACTCCTAAGTAGTAAGTATTGTTTTTCTGTCATTTGTGTGTGCCTTCCACCACATTGTCATGACAGCGCATGAGTGTCTACCTAGATAAAGTAAAAACAGGCAATAATGATATCACTCCTCCTATTAATATTAGTATTTTATCCAAGAACATAGTTCAATTAATCTATGTATTTGATACTAGCTATGCACAATGCTGCCATGACGAGAAGTCAAGCTACCATTTCAACAACCTTGGCTTTTGACACCACATTTCCCGCAAGCCACGGCAGCATTGAAAGCCATGGTTGTGGAAACGAAAGCCATGGGCAATGGCTCAGCTTGACTGATGCCACCTCCCACTCAAGCTGCAGTCACCAACGAAGCCATGACACGATGCAGAGACAAAAGCCACAGTTGTGTTCGACTGCAGCTTTTATGCCACCTCCCATGCAAGCCGCAGGCCTCCCAACCCCCTCAACAAAGCCAAGAAAGCCACACACTCGTCCATGCCCCCATCATCACACACAGCTACGAAAGCCGCAATCAACCCGCTCCCCCCGCTACATCAGCTCCCCACGACAAAAGCCACAATGTCGTGGATGGCATTGTGGAAAGCCACACACTCGTCCATGCCCCCATTGTTGCAAACAGCAACGAATGCCATGATCAACCCACTCCCCCCACTCCACCAGCTCACCACGATATCCCACCACCCATTGGTGCATTCGTTGTTGCCATTGCAAAAGCTCCATCCATCTACTGATTGCAGCCTCATTTGAACTCACCTCCGTCCTCCCAGCTCCAAGCCATCATTTTTTATATTATTAGTTGTTGTACATCATAATAAAAAATAATAATGTGGATCCATACTCATACACTTCCTAAGGTATCATATGAATCAAGATATTGTAGGTAGTAGGTATGTATGTAGGTATGTAGGTTTGGATATATATAGGTAGGTATGTAGGTACTTCTGGTACTTGGTAGGTACCTAGCTATGTAGCTTGGTAAGTTAGGGTTAGGGGTCGCTGATTCTTTAAATAATATTTAATTTAAATTTGTTTTTTATTTTCTAGAATAGCAAAAATATGAAAAAAAAATCAAAATGACTGATAGTAAAAATATAGGTACTCAATGAGCACGTTATGGTAATAATATAAGACTGTAAATTGCAAATTAGGCACTTTTTTGCCTAAAATTGTCCATAGGAAAAATAGGACTTCTACACATTGTTGGAAAGCTGTTTTCAAGGGCTTTTCAATGATGTGTATTAGGCATTGCAATTATGAGGCTATAAAAAGATATGCCTTTCCAAAGATTTTGTTCAGTTTAGTTTAAGGGTGTTTGGTTTGTAAAAAAAAATAATTTTACCTTCCTGAAAAAGAACCAGACACTTGCTATCAAATATTTATTCTATTTTACTTTAGATTTTTTTGCTTTCATTCAAACAAAAATATATTATTATTGAAAACCAAAGGTAAAGATTGTCCTCAAAGCATCAATCGTCATAACCTTTCAAAATATTTCATTTTATAATGTTTGAAAATTAATTTGTGAAATAATCAACAATGTTATTAGGTAAATTTCTATTTTGACTCTAAAAACGAATTACTGGAAATTAATAAAAGGTAATAGATTGCTCCAAAAAAATATTGTGCTCAAACTGATAGTGCGTCAAAAAAGATCTTTTCAAGCATTGCAAGAAATTCAAAAAACGGACAGACCGAGAAAAAAGTGCCTAATTTGCAATTTACAGTCTTAATTATTGAAGTCACTTCATTCTTAGTAAATGATACAATTTAATTTCTGGCTATTAGTATAAAGATTATATTTTAACACAACAGTAGACTTATTATTATTACTAGTTGTAATCATAGCTATTAATCATTGGCAAATCAGCTTCTAAATTGTTATTAAAAATGATAGATTTTTTGGAGGGCATAGTGATTGGTTGGCATTCATTACCAGCTCTTTGCTTGCCAATACAAATGGCCCAGGGATTTGCAAAACAAAAATTCAACCTGATCAGCAGCAGTTATTCAGCTTTTCATTTTCTTGATGGTTAATTGTTGCTTTTCTGTGGTTTTTCCCACATCCACAATTGCCACTGACTGCTGCTACTGGCAGTGGAGACTGCGGACAACAATTGCCATGACACTACTGTACTGAATGGTGAATAATGGACCACCAATTTCCTTTTGTCGATAGTTGCCAAACAATCACAAATTAATTAAGTCTCTTACTCACCGTTTGAAGCAAGCAAAATTTACATGGTAGCAATGTTAAGCAATACTTTTTGCTGAAATAAATATTAAAGTCAGTTATTAACCATTGTTTGTAACTCACCATTCAGTATGGTAGGTCATTACCCCCAATTGTTGCGTCAACCATACCGCCACAGTCACCTACCACATCAACTATACCACACCCTTTCTTGCTGCCACTGCCATCTCCTCCATCACAATCACCCCAACAATGTTTCCACCACCAGATGATGCATTTGTCACCACCGTCATCTGTCCCAGCTGCAGTGAACAAACTGCAAATTTCCTGCCACTTGTGACCAATCTCCTTCCCCCTCCGATCACTGTTTACAATGCCATGACAGCAGCCACCATCACTGCAGCTTCTGCAACCGCTTCTTATGCCACCGCTGCTTATGCCACCACTGCTTATGCCATCACCACTGCCACAACCACAGCATCCACTACTGCTGCTGCTGCCACATAATGTACCACCACTGCCAACATGAGCACAATGTAACAAATGACCTTACCATAACTTTTCAGCTGTTAAATTGTGGCAGTGGTGGCGGGCAGTAGTAGTGTTCATTATTGTAGTGAGTGATTGGGGGGGTGGAGTCTGTTGTTGATAGTTGCTTTGTTTAAAGAAGGGCAGTGTTAGTCATTGACCATGGCCAAGAGTTACTAGTGCCTACTAATAATAATGAAATATTAGTAGTATGTTATTATGATACCTACCATACCTACATATCCCAGACACCTCCGAAACTTAAAAATGATAAGTTTCCATACAAGTGTAGGTAGATCTATGCAAAATCTGAAACTTATCAAAAATGATAAGTTTCAATGTACTATTCCTATGTTAATTCTATGGTACCTGGGTTCTGTGTGATGTTTTTGGACCTCAGAAGACCTCAAAAATCCATTTTTTTGACCTCTATGGCAATCCATTATCACCATCCAAAACTCAGAATTGCGATCTTACAAGAATGAAATAAGCAAGATTGATATACAAGTATGTATGTAATACTTATTTCAGTTTACATACAGTTGTAAGCCACCTGCTAAAATCATATATTTTAAAATCATATTTATTCCTACACAAATAAATAGAGTAAATACATCAGACAATTTTTACTTGTATTTACTACCTATTGTTGTAACCCGAATTACAGGTATGTAGAATCTACCTAAAGGAATTTGTACTGTCTGAAACTTATCATTTTTGATAAATTTCAAAATTAGTAGATGAACCTCAGAAAAACTTATCAAAAATGATAAATTTCAAAGTGTCTGGGATATGTAGTATTTAAAATAATACTAGTGTATGAGGTTAGAGTGCAGAAATAAACATGGTGTGTGTGTTTTCAGGAAGAAAGGGACACCAAGTGAAATTTATTATTTTTGTGAGTGAAAAAATTGTGATTATTTGAATCAGTAGAAACTTGGATCAAGATGAGAAAGCTGAATGTAGATCATTTACTAGTCTGTAAAAATATACCAGCTGTCATATGGGCAATGAATTGGGTGATGAAGTCCAGGGCAATGCAGATGGATCATCTCTAGCTTAGGTAGTACTACAAAGATGCCAGCACGATACTACAGAGATAATATCAATTGTTGTTTTTCTCATTTTTAGTAGGCTATATTTTGCTAATTCCTAATAAAAGATAACAAAAGATAACAAGTCACAATATTAGCATTTTCTACGCCTAAAATAATCAAATGATGCTGCCAACTGCCAATAATGGTATTTGGCAGACCATCACGTTTGATGCACACCCTGTCTCCCATGGCATCATAGAACACAAAATTCATCCAACCAGCCAAAGAACAATAAATGAGTGACAATATACCATGGATGATGAATGATGAGTCCACCAACACAGTAACCAAACCCACCAAACACACCCTCTTCTCAAATAGATTTGAACCAAGATGCCATCTTTCCAATTGTGCTTGAAAGACTACAAAATCAACATGAGGATGACACTCACATCAGCAGAATCATATCAAACAAAGAGTATTCAAACAGCTGAGATATGGTGGACTTGGCATTTGGCATTGATGGTGCAGGCATCGTTGGAGGCATGTTCACTTCATCAAATGTAGACATGATGGGCAGATCTACCTATGGATAGTGATTTTTCCAATGATGTGGATGATTTCTATATGCTGCTGTCACTTGCCAAGCAATTTCTAAGGAAGAGCAAGACGACACACCACAATCACTGCAACATCAGAAATACAATGAAAATGGACGTCAGGAACTGCTGGAGATGATGATGCTGGAAATGTTTCTAAGAGGGAATTCGAGCATGGAGGCTTCAATTTTATCCAGGTTTTGGTCAGTTTGGATGTAATGTTATATTGTGCCAATTATATTCTCCACTTTGCCAAATCGAACTAAGAAATTTTGTCTACACCAGGATCATCTACAGGAAGAATGAATATTGTTCTAAATAAATGGAGATGGTCCTTTTTCATTTCATTGCTTTTGTCATACAACAGGTGTGCACTTGGAAAGAACTGCAAACACAACTAAAAAACAACAAACACTGCACAAACTATATGGGCTACACATGACAGACTGCAGTAAGTTGTTAGTTGTTCCAAGAGAAAGATGAAACTATTTGCCCCTCCATTAGGTGGCTACTTTCTGGTGAATATATTATTTGTTCAAACATTGGTTCACCTAATCATGCCTTCTTGGTATATGGCAGTGATGATGGGAGATCAACTCTCTTATTTTGCGGGGGATGTTCCTGACACATTCCCAACCGACACTACTACAGCCAATGTCACAAAACATCAATGGTATTTTACATTGTTTTCTTGTTGACAATTACTATTTACTTAAATTTGTTATTGATGTATTTGGAGTGTATGATGTATATCATCTGAACAAGCTAATAACAAATGATCAACATGTAAAGTCTAGTAGGACTTTTCATTGTCAATCAATATTTTTGAACATCCACAATGTTAAACTCTTTCTTTCAATGAATCATGTCCTGGAACCATTTGTGTCTCTCTCCTTTTGAACAAATATAACCTTTTAATATGTAAATAAATCAAACAGAATAGAGCAACTTTCCAATAGAAAATTTGTTTCAATAAGAAATTTTTTATTGCTAAAAGTTAATACACAATGGGGACCAGGTGGCAAATAATTATACAACAACAAATCTCTTTACCAAAAACCATGAATCTGCCATATACCCATAGTCATCAAGGTAAGCACCACTCCTCACCTCTTCCTCTTTATCTCATGATGCCAAAATCTATGATTCATAATGTCACTTCTTGTTGCCTCATTCAGATTCAACCTCCTTGAATGATTCCTATCAAACACTCAAAATTGCTTTTTCATAAATTCTAAACTTTCCACACTCAATTTTCCCTGCAGAAACATCTGAAGAATTGTAAAATCACTCAAATGTATTCCATTATCTTGAGTGCACTGTGTGATACACATTGAAACTCTTGCAGAGTGATATGTTGAGTAATTGCAAGTAATTCATCTTCCACAATGTACTATTCAATTAACACTCTTGCAAATTGACTCAATCTCAATATTCCAAAGAGAAAAAACTGAAGCGACAAAACAATGCACAAAAGATGGTAGTCAAAGGTGGCAATATCCCATTCTCATCCATTGGGGGGCCAACAAGTCCTCGCATGGCAAGGGCAGAAACTGAAAACTGTGTGGCATTGACAATGTTCCATTTTTGTTTACCTAATTCCCATTTTACTCCAAGGAATAGGCAGCACACAACAATGAGGTAAATGTGATGGTCTTCATTGTCAAAGAGAGAAATTAGGCTATCATATTTTCTTCTGACAATGGGCATCAATTCTTCTTCAATTCTTCATTGAATTTGTCACACTCTATAACCCAATCATAAGTACCTATTTCTTTGTAATTCTGACACTGTGTACAGAATCAGAACTATCTCTGTCAGTGTCATGAGCATTTTGAACGGTGCAATGAGCAGGAGTTGATTGGCTTCTGTCACGGTTGTTGGTACAATTTGGTGCAAATTTTTGATGCTGGTTGGGATTGGATGTTGGAATGTTTGGAGGCTTGTTCTCTATTGCTAATAGAATGAACAAGAGCACAATTACTATGTGACAATGGTGAGTCTGGCATTGCCCTGTAGTTTGTGCTTCATTGTTGCAACAGTATAATTTACTGGAAACTGATTCACTTTCACATTTCCCATTTTCACATACGGTCAACTAGATGTAAGAGTGAAGTTGACAGTTGCAGAAAATGTCTTTGGCTTCAGCTTGAACTCTTTTGGTACTCCATTCAGAGGTTCTGACAAGTGTTGAAACAATAAGCAATCCACTTAATCAACAAACAAAGTGTTCATTTTTTGACACCCTATTTTTCCATGTCATAATTTCATTCTTCTTTGTTTGAGCTTCAGAAATCTACACACTGACACATTGACCCTTCCATCTTTCAAGTTGTCATTTGTTGTAATCATACACAGTTCAATGATATACTTTAGAACAATCTTGGAACCCTGGGTGTGAAACTCAGTTGACTCGATGTCATCATATCCCAATCAAACAACAACCACATCATGAAATGATAGGGACACATTTTGATTCTTTCCCTTCATTGATGCTTCTATCATTAATGCTAATGCATGTTGGAGAGGTTCCTCATTACTTGTAACATCTGAATGTGTTGCTGCAGCTTGCTGCTTGAATATACCTGCTGCTATTTAATTGCCCACTTTATTTGTTGGAAATGCATAACAAGCAATTGGATCCAATATAAGAGGTTCACCAATCTAGCCACCAATCATTCTTGCGTTGATCATTTTTCTTTTCTCAACTTTGTCTCTGCCTTCCCTAATTCTTTACATAATCACTCTATACTGGGTCCTGATTGAATCAATGGCAGCTTTCCAAAATGATGACACACAGATGCAGAAATTCTCCCAAAAAGTAGCATTTGGTGATCCATAGTAGAGCACTTATTTATCTTCACACATCAGTTTCAATTGATGAAACTCCCCAGAACCAGAAAAATGATTAAAACACCTCCAAAACAAGCCAGAGTATTCCCACCAGTCACTTTTTGTAAATGCATGTCTAGTTCTAGTCTTTCCAGCTCTGATGCCTTGAAAAATGAAACATCATCAATTTTGAAAATTTTGACTTGTTCACAATCCTTTCATGTTCAAATGAGCTGCATTATGAAAAATAACACCACCAACAATGGCAGTCAATGAGCCAATGGTTGAAGTAAAATAGAAAGTGACATCACTGAATTCAATGGCTTCTGCCATGCAGAACTGCTCACAGAATGTCATTGAAACTTCAACTGAAGTACTCTGTTTACTTCCTTCAGGCCAAGACAAGTACAACATTAGCTGAGGTTTTGTTGCATGTGTCTCAAGCAGAACAATTGTTTTTATTTCAAAATCATTAAATCCATGTGTAAAATTTAAAATGCTACCAAGAGCACTTGTTTTGAGTGCACCTTCTATTATTGAGTGAAGGAGAAAGATGCAACATGTAATTTCATATGAAGTGTGCTGCTTCTCATTGATTTTCTTTGTTCCTGGACATGCAACATCTTTCAAGGAAGAGATTTTCTGTGCTATTGACTTGGTGAATCATGAGAAGTTGTTGCATCAATGATACTAGTAGATTCAGTTTCATTGTCATCTCTATCAAGATGACTTCTAATAATTGATCCTTGAGTCAAGGTCAATATTGAATTGTTCTGAGTATCATTTTGCAAATATGATGAACACTAAAATGGATGGAATAACATAAAGGTGTACTTGGCATAGTTTTCTGTGGATTCAATGGCTATTTGGTATGGATTTGAATTGGAGAGTTCCAAGTCTACTGTGTTGAAAATTTTCCAATGTCATGTAGATTTTTGGTACCATTAGAAACTTGCTTTTAAAAATATAAGCAATTTTGTGGCAGTGTCAAAATTCTACGAAAGGAATATGGCTTTTTTATTCACAATAATTCTCATTAGTTTCATCAGCTTCTTTGTCCATTTGTTTGAATGTTTGGACTAGTTTTATGTATTTCAAGTTTTCCCTCTTGGCAACATATATATGTAATCATTACATGACAAATCTTACCATTGGTTTGCTTGTTGTTGTAATTCTTATCAGGGTGCACTCCCACACATATGGACCTCACATATGTACCATGACACCATGTACTCAGCTAATACTAGAAATGCTGTCACAAGCAGAAGCACTTAGTTAGGTAGCAAAAATAGCATATAAATTAAGTGATGTACTTACAGTAAATCACTATCCCAGGTCCATCATCTTTTTGCATGACTTTTAGCATACATCCCTTAACCGTTCAAACCAATACCAATACCCCATGCCAAAGCAACACCCTCCCCCACAGCTATAGCAGCTGTAAGCATGACAAAACAACAATGAGCAATACTGCCAAAACTGCTGTCTTGGCAAAGTTCCCAGTCAAGAAACTCACCAAGTGCAGCAAAGATACCGGCTACGTTGAGTTGTGAAAAGTAAGGCAGAAAATCTACCAAGATCTCTCCTAAGTGCTCAGCACCCTAAATGGAAATCATGGCCACCTTGGATTGGTGATTCTGATAGCACAGTATCTTGCTTGAACAGGACAAGGAGTGTTTCAAGAAAATTAATACCAACCCAAGCTCATAACATCACACTACATGACAACCTTGGATGCCTCCAACAAGCACAACAGGAGGCAAAACACAATGAAAGGAGGGATCCCTACAAAATACGACAGGCATGAAAAACCATCACAAAGATCCAACTGAAGAAATGAATCTCTTCATGGCTCAGCAAAGAAATAGAGGATCATATCACAGTGCTAGCAAACTTAGAGGTAATTGACATCCTTGATCACTGCTTTGACTACAGGGCAATTGTAAGTGATGACCTCATGCTCATATATCAGGATGACTTTGCCAGAGAAATCGATGTCTTGCAGGGGTTCCAAAAGTACATGGATAGACAGGAAGAGATCCAAGATTTTGTCATTGATACCAACCAACCAATTTCATACCAACAGATGGTGTCATAAGGTCAAATCCATGTGGAAAGAACCAGTCTTTTTGACAAGGATTTCATTGAGTGGATCCAGTGACCAGCAGTGAACAGTGATTGGTTGAACTTCAAAACATTTTGGACAGATAAATTCAACAAATATTAATTGCTGATTAAGCTGACTTTTAAAGATGCAGGATTTGGTGCCAATGCAACAATAGACTTGTCATTGACGAAAGAACTTGAGGGAGCATTAGACAATCTTGTGTACACAACATTTGCAACCATGGACAAACTGGAGACTCCAGATTGGCTTCACTCACCAAAACTAATGCAGAACTCCCAGCAAGTCTTAGAGAGGCATTAGCAACAGTTAAGAGGCTGTCAGAAGAAAACTCCTTCCTTTTCAGTATCATCAAAAAAGGATTGACAGGAACTATGTCTAACACTAGTGGAGTACTACCAGTTGGTGGGTTGGAGGTGGAGGCAGCAACAGCTGCAGAACTGGCAACTGACATAGGCACTAGTCTGAGACAGCTGTTTAGCTCCAGATTCCATCATGAAT
>JALLOT010003316.1:0-11456 GCA_036939595.1 Thalassiosira livingstoniorum | reverse complement strand
GTGGAGACGGTGTGAAAAAAAATTACAGTCCTGACAGGTGATGACCCCAGTAGAATCCAATATAGTTTCTATGGTGAGGCGAGTAATATCATAAAAAATTGAAAAAATAGAATTCAGTTGAGGGGCTGGAACACTAGTAGTTTGTTAGCGAAACCAAAAATTAAGGTGACTGTTGTCATAAGCATAGTACCCCCTCAATGTGGGTGCTCTACCTCTTAGCTAAGAGTACCATACAGTATTAAGAGTAAGTTGAAGCCTCCACTCTGGGAATCGAACTCAAGCCTTCCAAGAAAAAAGTTCTGGGCTGAACCAACTTGCATGGTTTTCAGGACCAACCTGACACAAGTGGAACAACTTACTCTTATCCTCTTATATACTGTATCTAGTACCCTATGAGATTTGAAAATCATGTCAACCCAATCGTGAGAGTTCTACACACAGGACCTGCTTTTCATTGGGTTCGTAAGGCCCTAAGCGTGGATACCTCTCTGTACCATCCCACACCATAGGAAGCAAGGCTGTGGGCCTAACCCTACTTCCAATATTAGGATTACCTAATAATTACCTCATTCGGTATGTAGATGATGATAATAAAAATATTATTATTATCATGCATGGTAGGATAACCTACTTTTTATCCAATTTAAGCATTTCCCCATTTTACACACTTCCAATTTAAGGATTTGCCATTTCCCCATTTAAGACCACGTCATTCTAACCTTTCATTATCTTTTTTAATTCAAATTTCAGCAAAATTATATTACAAAAATAATAGAGATCAGATGATAATCACACATCATGACGTCAATCATTTACTAATATATCATCATATGATCATCACACATCATGACGTCAGTCATTTGCCAATTTTATATTTTAACATTTTTCTATTTCCCCATTTTATTCATTTTTTTATTTTTTTTACCTTGTTACTTAATATTCACATTTTACATGATTTTTTATGTTTTTGTTCCACATTTTCCCATTTTACACATTCATTTTCCAATTTTATTTTTTTTGTAGTACAGTTCCCAATTTTACATTTATTCATTTCCCCATTTTATAAATTATTTTTAGTATATTTTCCCATTTTACATTTTTTTATGCTGTTGTTAACATTTTATATATTTTTTATGTATGAATATACTCATTTTGGCTGACAAAAATTCATGTGTAAATAGATTTAACATTTAGTGGGAAAAGTTCATCCGCCCTTACATATTTCTCCTTCTCCAAAGCTTTTTGCACCTTTTCCAATGCTTTGTTATCCATTCTCATACCGCATGTTTTACTATAAAAATCCTTTTTAACTTGCAACCAACGAAAACAAAATGCAATTCTCATATTGTCCAATGTTGGATCATTGAACTGGCTTTCACAAAATTCAACGCCATGAGTCATCATAACATCATCAACTGGATCTAAAATTGAAACCGATCCTGGCACACAGTCAAAAACAAAATCCTTACTAGTTTCGTATGTTGAACGTCCTTTGAAGAAATTTCGTTTCGACGGGAATTTCAATGTAAATTTCTGTTTTGTGTTGCCTATTGTATATACAAGCACATTTGAACCAACTATCTGAGAGTTATCAGACCCTCCTGTTGAATTGTGTCCGTCAGTGCCTAATGCTTTGCCTTGTGACAATCTTTTGAGGTCATTTGTGCAATGATTATCTCTGTGGTCGCCCATACTAGAATTTAACTGATCTGGATAAAACAAAATTTGCAAAAAGTTTGGTGGCATTGCACGAGAGACTTTGGTTAGAAACGGCCACACCGCCCTCCAAACACACAATCCAAGAATGTAATTAGATTTTTTCATAGGCCGTCCTCTCCAATCATCCGGGAAACGCCCAAATGAAGTGTAACAATAGAGGGTAATAACTTCTTCCCCTTGGCCCTCGCCATCATCTCCATCATATCTATGTAAGCCTTTCACCACCACTGATTCTGATCGTCTTTTTGGTTGTCGATATCCAGACGATCCATTTTGTCTCGTCAGAAATAGAAATCCATCCTCTTGGCACCGTTTATACGGTGCTGGATAATAGCTGGTGATCTCGTCCAATGTCTTGCTGTCAGAAATGCGTTTTACTATTTCATCCTTGCTTACACCCTTTGAAAACAACAGATTAGGATCAATATTAGATTTCATGATGTTCAAAATGAATTCTGGAACATCAACCAAAAGATTCACGCTATATCATCCAATAACACAGTTTCTATTTGATGCTGCTGCTTCCTTCCATCCAATTCGATCGTCTAGCATGAAATAGTTCCTGTTGTTAGAATCGGAATGACAGTTTTGAGCATTGACGTCCATGATACTGAAGCATTTAGTCTCTTCTTCTGTCATCCATTCATCTTGTTCAACATTTTTGTTCTTCAGAATGAAGTCATCAATAATCCTGGCAATATTCAAAGGAATGCTGATTTTGTGTGGGTTACTAAAAATGTGCCATTCAGTTCTGAGTTCCATGATTGCCTTCCTAACATTGTTAATTTTTTTGGAAACATTAATGTTTGAAAAGTATTGTTTGAATACATTACTACCAGAACAAGCAAAATATCATATGAGATTTGAAATTTTATTTTAATGAATTATATTTGAAATAATATGAACTCACTCTACTACCATTTGAGATTCATCGACGACTGGGTCATCTGCATCTGCAGTCAAGTTTTCCTTTGGGGATTTTCAACCTGAACTTTTGCTTTGCCATCCATTTGCTTTTGTAATGAAAGATTCTATGACTTGATGTGTGAAAGCATTGAATTTCTTTTTTTGTGGCTTGGTTTTGTTCATCCACGATGTGTACAGAGGAGACCTTTTGTTTCTGGGAGCACTTTTTCTACAGGATTTTTTTGTACTCTCAAAAAGTATTTCTCCAAATTATGTAATATTAATTTCTCTCGAGAGAAAATTTTAATTTAAGCGTTTATAAGTTTAAACTTTTTTCGTTTGAGCAGCGACATATGATGGCTGCAGGTTTACGTTGTCAAGCCTGCTTGGGAGGAATCATGAGCTCGTTTGGTGGCGGGGATACATGGTGGGCATGCTCATTACAAATGAAGGGATGTCAGACTTTCTTGCTGGTCTCTGTTAGTGAGAGCACTAGGGTGACATCACACAAAATTTTGTATTTTCTTTTCGCCCACAGCAAGCCCACTGCACAACCACTGACTCCAACCTCAACCAAACAACAACAACCCTCGCGGAGCCTTGATCGCGGGGTTCAAGCCCCATCAAGAGCACATTATTTTCTTACCCAGTTTACAGTGCTCGCTGCTTGCCATTGGTTTTTTCTTTTTTTCCTTTTTCCCCGCTTCCGCCAAATGTCAACACCGGCAGACGTTGATTATCACTGCTGCTGTTTTGTTCTTATTTGGTATTTACTACAAATTGCTGTTGTATCACACTGATTGTTGTGTTGTCTGGTTGCTGTAGCTTTTCCTGTGGGGTCGCGTCGCCGCGTTCCTTTGTCTACCTCGTTCCTGGCACGATTGGCTCCGATGCTTGGCTTTTGGTTGCCGCTGACACTGCTGCTATCATTGTTTGTGTTGATGCTGCCTTAGTGCCTTGATTGTTTTTTGTTTCACTTGCACACTTCCCCCCCTACTGAATGTGCTGCCAAACTCCAAGCAGAGAAGTCCGGGCAACATCAATTAATGTTGGCAAGGACTTCTTCCGCGTTAGGAGTATCTATTAGAAATAATTGTATCAAAATAAACTAGTTAATATAAACTAATTAATATTATTAAGTTAGCGTTTGTGTTGCCATTGCCATCATTGTCATGTCGTGCAAGCTTCCCCGGCATTCATGATTGGTTGTTGCATCATGGCGGTGGTGGCTCTATTATACCTAGGTATTGTAGGTTGCTATGGTAGCATTGGAGCTGTTGTTGCATTGTGCTGTTTGTTTTAGGTATAAGTAGGAGTATTGTTAAGTACTGAAAAAAATATTATCTGCTCTCTTTTTTCCATTTTTTGGGAACCACTGTTTTTTGCTGTTTGCAAATATAATTTCTCTATTTCTGTCATTATGTGGTACAAATATGGCCAAAACCCCCCAATATAACATAGAGAATTAATTTAAAAAAATTTGGATTCACAAAGAGTCAATTATGTGTAGATTTAGTGAATTCATTGGTTGTATAGGTTTTGTGTAAAAATAAAAAAGTTATCTAGGGGAAAAAGTACGTTTAAGTTTGTTAGTGAAAATAACATGTAAATTAGGTAAATAGCCTAAGTACCTCAAAAATGGTACAGCTCCTTACTTTAAAAGTGCTCCCAGAAACAAAAGGTCTCTTGTGTGTTCTGTGGAAGCTATCTATTGCATCAATGATGTATTGAGGTGTTGTGTTGGATCTCTTGTCGCACAAATATTCATCTAGAATTGGCTCAAACCGTTTCACCCTCCCTTTGTTGATTGGTGAATAGGTCACTCAATGATCCCATGGTAAAAGCATGATTGACACTGAATTCTTTTCTCTGTCCACTCCCAAAAGTGTTCTGTAGCCATCTCTGCAACTAACTTTTTTCCAACAGCAAATTCTCCATCGTGAAAAAGAAATTCGTTGCGCGCCGCACAATTGTTTCTGCCAATTTGGACGTATTTTGACTGCCGGTTGATGCCCAAAAGATTGTAGCACAACTGATTTTGTTTGTCATTCAATGGCAGCAGAATTATTGCACAAAAAGCCATCATGGCACGTAGCTTCTCAATGGTCCACTTATTTTCCTTCATTCCAACAATGCACGCCTTGGTTCGATTGAACATTCCCTGCACCAAATCAATCCTCTTAAATCAGCTAACATTGGGGACACAATCCTTGTCCAACGTCAGCGCATTGCTTGCATCCGCTACTTTCGAAATTACACTTGCAAGAATCTCCAACGTCTTCTCTGTTTCGTTGTTCGAACTGACAGCTAATGCTTTGAATACTTGCCCCATGGCATATTTCTTTTTGTTTTGCTCATTTTGGCTTGCATCAAAAGTCTTTCAACCTTCCCAAGTATTTTTGGACGCAGCTTCTTTTCTGGCTTCTGTTGCCTTGTAATTTGTCAACAAGCACTTTTCATGTGATTGCATTTGTTTCTTCAACTCCTACTCCAGTTTGTCGCAAATCTTGCACCATTTGGTGTTATTATCAAAAGAATCAATGTCGAGCTGACATTTTAGCCGGTCCGCTCTTGTTCATTTGTTGGTGACATGCAAAGATGCTTTTTGAATGGCTTTCTCTTTAAGTCATTTTTTTGAAGACGGGTTGTTTAATTTTTCTCTTGTGATGGCAAAGTTAATTTTTTTACATCCACATCCACATGTTTCAGTGAAAGGGAAATCCAAGTATACTCTTTTGCTACATTTGCTAACAGGTGCACATATTTTTTCAGTCTTGCTTCTGAGCTGCTCATTATGATGGCTTTGGGAGGTATGTATTAGAGTGAAGTTGCTGAAAGGAATTGCCTGGATGAAGCAACTGGTTGCGCCTCAAATAATATTGATGGAAGTGGAGGGTGAGGTTTGGCCTAATCTTCTTTCATTCGTTTTCTGCTGCTTTGATTTGAATGCAACAGATCTTGATTCGAAACAAGAAGAAAAGCCAAGAATTGGTTGTTACTCTCTTTGAAGTACATAGTTGAAGCACCTAAGTGTAATGCAGATGATGAATTGCTTGTTGCTGTGAAAAAAGAGATGGTTGGCAATTGGTACTACCTACTTTTGACATCAGTTTGTTTGGAAGAACAATGGCTAAGTAATGAGTAAGAAGTAATATGTCCATCATGGTGTGAAAGGATACGGCTGATCTCTTTTTTGATATGTAGATATACTAGGTATTCCCATATGGAGGTGGACCATCCAAAAAGATACATTTGCGTTGAAAACCAGCAAATCCACATGCCAGAGCTGCAATCTACTCATTACAGCAATACTAAACATGCATTCAAATTGCTTGTAGCTCCAAAATTGATTGGATTCACCATTTTCTGATAGGCTGACTCTAGAGACAGCCATTTGATGAATATGAATAGGCCAAAATTGAGCTTAGTCCTGCCAAATTCTCCACATTGTCAATTTTTCAAAGACAGAGAGAGTAAGTCATTAGAAGTACTATGGTAGGTATTATCAATACTACATACCTCTACCACTACATCCCTACTACCAAAATAAGTAGTAGTACAATACAAGTAGTATTACAGAGGACAATGACTACCATACACATTGGCACTTCTCTCCCCTGCCACTATCCATTCAATTGCAACCTGCCTACAAGCTACTTCCTATCTGAAATTTGAGTATGATTTTGCTTCATCAAGGCAAGGTAAGGTGAATTGTTGTGTATTTTTTCTATGCCATTTTCATTGAGATGGAAACTAGTAAGTATTGTACATACTGCCAATTTTTCTGTCATTTGTGTGCACTGTCCCCCACATTGTCATGGTAGTGCAAAGAGCGTTCAAGCAAGTGTCTAGATTCTGTACGTAAAAACAGATAAAAACAAGCTATTAACACTAGTGTTTCATCTACATAGTTCAATTAATCTATTATTTATTAGTAATGTACAACGCCGCAATGAGAAGTCAAGCGACCACCTCCACGACCATGGCTTTCAACGCCACCTGCCGTGGCAGTGGCGCCAAAAGCCACCACCTCCCACTCAAGCCACAGCCACCAACTGTGGCTTTTGACTCCACCCCCCATTGAAGCCACAGTCACCAGCAAAGAAAGCCTTGGACACAGTCTCCCGACCCCCTCAACAATTAAAGCCAGGAACACACTTGCCCATGCCCCTATTGTCACAAACAGTGAAAGCCGCAATCAACCTGCTCCCCCTGCTCCACCAGCTCTCCACGACGAAAGCCACGATATCAAGGATGACAGCATGGAGAGCCACACACTCGCCTATGCCCCCATCATCACAAACAGCAACGAAAGCCGCAACCAACCCGCACCCAACGCTTCACCAGCTCCCCATGACGGTAGCAATGATATCGTGGATGGCAGCGTGGAATGCCACACATGCGTCCATGCCCCCATTGTCCCAAACAGCGACGAAAGCCACAATCAACCCACTCCCCCTGCTTCTTCAGCTCCCCACGAAATCCCACTACTGGTGCATTTGTTGTCACCCTGAAGTGCCATCCATTTACTGATGGCAGCCTTATTTGAACTCACCTCCATCCTCCCAGATCCAAGCCATCTTTTTTTTGTTGTTGTTGTACATAATAAAATAATAATAATGTAGATCCATCCATAGTACTCATTCACTTACTATCTAGAGCAAACAAATCAAAGTATTGTAGGTAGGTAGGTAGGTACCTTATGGTAGGTAGTTAGGTAGGTTTGCATAGGTAGGTAGGTACGGTACTCTGGTACTTGGTAGGTACCTAGGCACAATGTATGGTACCACACAATAATAGTGGCTTTAGTACAATTCGAGACGCAGTCATGTAAAATTATGTTTTTTTGAGCAAAATGCCATAAAAAATTTTTCTCAACCAAAATAAGAATTTTTTAAAATATTTTTCCACATACTTTTATGTATCCTTGGTACTAAATATAAAATTGAAATAACTGGACAACTTCATAGAATTATTGGGACCCAGGTGAAAATTAAAATATTGACACTCAACAAAAACACACAGTAACACTTTGTCCAAGTAATCATTGCTGGGTATTGAGATATACTATACTAGGACTCTAGGTGGGAATTCATATATTGCATCTAAATCTGGGAACAAAGGACAGACAACTAGCACTATCTCCCATGCGTTGCATAGGATCATATTATTTGAGTACTTTGCAACATACAACATAAGTATGTAAGGGTATCAGTGCATAACACTGATTCTCAAAATAATTTTAAAATTAAATTTATTTTTTATTTTCTATAAAAGCAACAATTTATGAAAAAAATCAAAATGACTGTTATCGTAATTATATAGTCAATAATCATGTTATGGTAATAATATAGTTAATAAGTGTCATAGTCAATAAACATTCTCATTACTAAGATATGTTATATTTCTTTGTTCTCTACTAGTGGATTATTATACTACTCAACTATGGTAAGAGGAGGGGGAATAGTCAAAAGAGAAATCAGAGAATTAAGAATTCTGGCTAAGTCCAGGAGGCGTTCTGGGGTAGTAGTTTGTTGGTGTGCTGTTCGAAGACTGAGAGCTTTGGGAGTTTTGTTGTGGTGGGGAAAATGATGATTTCTTAGGTTTTTTTCCAGTTTTAGCATCTCTGATGTGTTTTGTCATTGCTAATGCTAATGCTAAGCCTAATTGTTGATGGATGTGTATTTTGGGAGTTGGGGGCAATATGATCCTCCAAAGAATGGTGATTCATTGGGGTGTTCTTTTTTGTATTCATTCCAGTATTTGGTGGCTAAATTCATGAGTCCATTGGGGCATGGGTGATTAATTGCCCTGGTGTACATAGCTGTTGCTGCTGGGTGGTTGTGGGTGAAAGTTAGTGGTTGTGTTGGTTTGGTGCCAAAGAGTAGGTGCTCCATCACTCAAAATAATACCATACCATATATACGCATAACTTCTCATATACGAGTTCTACTCAATAACTGTTTGTTTTCATATGAATGTTCTGAAGTAGGTCACCCTACTTGACATACCCAGTAGTCCCTGTTTTTCTGTACACGATGTAGAATATACCATAAAAACTCTGTACTCAAAGTACAGAGATCCTGGAATACCCTAATATTTTTGTTTGCACACTGATCCATCGCTGTAGTTCTGTTGTGTTGGAATCAGTATCAAAAAATATTATCAAGGCAATTTTATTAGGGCTTGATAAACACACAGGTGTGTTTAAAGGATTTCTGTGCAATTTGATGGAAAAATTTTCCACGTGTACTCTATATAATAACGTACTTGTACTTTCGTGTGCCTAGCGGCTCAAGGGCAGTAGTTTTTGTTTACTATATTATTTGATCCAAATGTAAATACTAAAACTAGCACAGTGCCAAATAATTATTGACTTTGACTAATAAAGTACGTTATCAATAGATAGTGTGATAAAATAAGCTCATTATCTACCTTATTTTTTAGCATGTGACATGTCCCTCTCCCCTCTGTAGTCTAAGATCATATTGTCCTTATAAGTTATTGTCTCTATCTTTATTTTTCAAAAATAAGATTATCATCCAGATTTTTTTTAGACTAATCTTCAAGCCACTTACAATTAGATCTAATTTACATTGTGCCTGTAATTATTTTTTGGGAAAGTCAATGCATTGTAATCAGATCTTAACAGCTTTTAGTTGTGAATGAGGGTTTCTCTGGGTAGATGTTACTACCTTTTTTAGTTTGAGCAACATAAAAACTCAGGGATGGAAATTAGGACCAAAATTTCTAAAATGACTGATCTTGTTCTCCCTTTGGATTATGGTACAAACTCAGTTTCTGCCCCACACTAAACGGACTTTGCCCCTAATTGATCTCCAAAATATGTTTGGAGTGCATTGATCAACAAAGTATTTCTCCCAGGATGACAACATTCATTTTTCTAAGATGGGTATCATTGCAGAAATGCATAACATAAGGTTTAAATTTGCCTTTTATATAGCTTAGGTCATGTTATGATCTCATGTTTCACAATTAGTGACAGCCCATGGGGTCAAGACAACAAAATTTATGTTTTACAGGATAAGGTCAAATATGTTATCATTGTCAGTTGTCTCTTTTCAAAACTAAATAAGATGATTGAAAAATTAAGAATATTGTGGGGTGATGAAAAAATACATTTGTTTGGAAAGATTTTTTGCAATTTTTATACTTAAGTACCTGCTTCTCCTTGTTTTTTGTGCACACCCACCTGCCTATCAAAATTTACAATAAATATTTTCATGTGCATTGAAATGTATGTGATTTTTCATCTCTTAAACACAACAAAAATGAATATGAGTTTCTTCATTTTTCTAATTAGTTCAAATGAAAGTTTACTAAAAATGTATCTCATACTGAACTTTTAATTGTTCATTTTGAACAAAAAAAGCAGAAATCACTGTGTTTTATGCAGTTTGAGGACTTATATTGGTATTGTATGATGAAAGATTACAAGTATTGGCTGCACCGTGTATGTTTGGGCGTAGTATACCAATTCCGTTACTCTGTAAGAATAGATTGTACAGAATCTCTGGCCCACAAGATTGAGCAAGAAGTTGGTCCTGCCCGCCCGGCTTCCTGCCTACATAAGTACCATAACTTAGTAGCTTAGTACGTATGAGTACTATCCCTTATTTGGTATTGGTAAACTGTGGCCGACCTTGGTTCAGCCACGGGAAATACTAAGGGGGGCCGAGGCCTACTGAGAGTCATTTCCCGACCCTGAGCCGGGAAATAGGACCTAATCTACTACAATACCATATTCTAGTAGTAGTACCTTATGTACCATACTAAGTACAGCATATCCTACAAAATTTTGATATTCTACTACTACTATCTACTAAGTACAATATGGTACTTGTACTAACTTACCCCCTAATTCTCTTACACGAAACGTGACATTGGATTACCCGTGCTCCAATTAACCAGCCAATCATGCAAGCTAGCAACAATGCACGATGGCAATCCCCCTTGCCTGCCATTAGCGGCAGCCCATGGCTCAGGTTCAATTAGCTCAAAATTCCCCGTAGTTTCGACAAATTCGACACACTAGTGACGTGAGGTGTTGCTTTGGATGACGATACGGTCGGGCGAATTGTCGTTTCTACCGTGTGCAAGGCAATAATGGCGTTTCCCCCCAGCAGCGGAAATGGCCATTGTCGGAAAAATTCTTAGTGTTTAGTTAGGCAGTTTTCTGAGTTTTATGGTTTACGAGTATATTGCCCGTCTGTCCGCTGTAAGCCTGACAGCTGATGCGGCTCAAGGTACGAAAAATACCAAGCCTAAGAGCCTTGGCCTCCCTTAGTATTTCCCGTTGTTCAGCCAATATTGAAAATGTACAGATAGATATTTGTACGTCCGTTCGAAGGATATTGTAAATCTCGAGAATGTGATTCATGTCATTTGCGTGTTATTTTGGTCATGTTTTTTGTGTGATATGACCATGTTTTTTATGGGTTTTATGCAGGCAGGCGGCACGTACCACCATGGTCTACCATGATGTTGGCTCGCAATTTTGCAACCGCGGCAATTGGGTCGGACAATTGTCGTGTAACGATGAAATGATTAACACTTTGTAATTTGTGACAATATCAAAATAGTCAGTTAACTAGAGATTAAACTTTATTTTTACTTCTAGTTCTACCAAATGAACGATGCCATCAATGGCGGCAATCGGCAGCTGGCAGCAGCACGGTTGTCGTCGAGCTCGTCAACGTTGCCATGAACTAAGCAAGCTCGACGACGACCGTGGATCATAAAAATACCCTGCCAGTAGGGGGGATTTCATGAAATCGGGCCGAAAAAATGCTAGTAAATTTACTAGCTTT
>JALLOT010003315.1:0-11460 GCA_036939595.1 Thalassiosira livingstoniorum | reverse complement strand
GCATGAAGACGCGCAGAGGCAATATAATTTATTATGCATGGAGTTTGTGGATCTTGAGCAATCGTGATTTTTGGGCGAAGAATCCTTTTCAAAAAAAATAATCGCCCTGCGAATTGAAATTGCGAATCTGCCGCCAAAAAAAAATCTTTCCCCACCATGATCCTCCATGATCGTATCAGGATCGCGTCTACCTAGCCATTTTTTTTTCAAGGTGACACGTTTCATCGGGGTCTTCTCACAACATTGTGATCTTTGTGTTGAAAGTATTGGACTACAATACTCGTCAGCTGTTTTGTTGTCGGTTCTCTGGTTGGTGACAAAAAGTGGTTCACATACACTTCACACATGGATGAAACGAAAGCACCAAGCAAGGACTCAGATTGTGGCATCATTATTGTGGCATCATCAACTCATTGATCATTGTGCATATCATCTACGATCAATATCCATCATCGAATCAACTTTTCCGACAAGGACAAGAAGTACTATACCTACTTAGATCATCTACCAAATTGATCAATCGCATCCCTTGATCGAACTTGCTCTCAAACCATCCAAGCTAAGATTCAACAAGTACATCGGGTGGTTCCTTCATACTTTGATCCATCATAGATACCGTGGCTGCGTTATTAAGAAAGAGTTCCAACGACCAACGACCAACGACCAACACCAACGACATAGAACGACATACAGCATCAAACGACATCAAATCCAGTCTACGATTGATTTAACCCATCCAGAAAGAGCATCAGATACAAAGCAAAGTAAAACAGTCCAAAGTACACCCCATCAATAATTCAATAAGCAACCATGTTCATGCAATCCTTCGAAAACTCGGAAAAACAAAAAAAACGGCGCAGCAAACGCCAATTGGCCATGCAGCGAATGGCCGAAGCTGCCAAGTTGGAAGAAGCGGCGGGTAGGATTGAAGAGGGTGCGAATGAAGATGAGGATGGCGATGAGGCTGACCATGGTGGGGAAGAGGCGATTGATTTTACCAGTGGATATCCGGGGAAAGGAGAGGGTGCTGGTGCTGGAGGTGATGCAGGAGGGGGTGTTGGGGAGGGCAATCATCGAGAGAGTGGGGCAGACGAAGACATCTTCGGCACGGATGGACTGGGCGACGACGGCAGCGCCGCCCGAGGAGCCGGTGGATTTGGCGGAGTCCGTGAAGAATTTGATAATGATGGAATGTACATGGGGGGAACTCGCGGGATGGGCCTCCATCACGATTCCTCGCCAACGCCCGAGGAAGGGAGGGACGCACTCCCACGTGGCAGCGGCTCCGATACTACGAATAATGCGAATGCCAACCACAGCCATGCCAAATCCAACTCCAAACGAAATCAATACGCCTCGTTGAGCAACAGTGCCAGTAACTTTATGCGAGATTCCCAACGAGAAATACAACAACATCAACAACATCAACCACAATCAGGTGGAAGCGGATTATTAAAAACTCACCATCTCGAATCCAACTCCGCCAAACAATTTTTATGGGACGACGACAAAAGTTTTCGAAGTACGGCGAGTTGGATGAGCCAGTCGATACTCCATGGGGGCAAGGGTCGCAATCGAAACACTCCCAATAAGAACGGCAATGCCAATCTTGGAGGGACTGTGGATAGCAATGTCAATTTGCACGATATTAAAAATTCACTCAATGGTACTGCCAATCGAGGAAGGGGGCGCAATGGAGGGATATTGCCGGGGTTATGGAATGCTCTTCCTTTGTGGGGGGGAGGACAACCATCCGAATATGAGGATGGTGCCAGTCTGGCGAGTGGAAGGAGTAAATCGAGTCGATATCGCGATGAGGAGGGCGAACGATTGCTCAACTTGGCTTCGGAGAGGTTGTCCTCTCCTCAATCTTCCGACCATGGAAATGGAAATGGCGGCAGTGGCGGCAGTGGTGGAGGTGGAGGTGGAACGAAGAAGGGATCCTACCGTCAAGTAGTGAATATCGCTTCCGTCGACGAAGACAAAGAATACGGAGAATATGGAAATCAAGAAGATCACGACGATGCCGACGAAGAAAAGAACTTTTTGAAACGAAGAGTATTCTACGATGAACATGGCAATTTACGCTATGGTGCCGACGAAGACGAGTACTACGGCGGGTACGGCGATGGGAAGTACAGTATGGGACCGCTGGCACCCCTCTTTCGATGCTATCGTAAATTAGTCCGTGGTAGATGTTGCACGACCGCTCCCAATCTATGCAGTGGGAGATTGAGAAAATATCGTCCCGTGACACTCCTCTGTTTTCTCGTCATTGCCGTGGGGCTACTCGTTGGATTTGGCTACCTCGCCTCCTCCATCATGCACAAAGCCCTCCCCCCGAGTGCCGATGGAACCACCTCTCCCGCGGACATCTTCTCCAATGCCAACGACGACGCCTACGACGACGACCAACTCCGCCTCCCCCCCTCCATCGACCCCTGGCGCTTCGAATCCATAAAAACCACACTCATTGAACATGATGCCTCTCTCCCCTCGGCATTTGACGATGTGAAATCCTCGCAGTATGCGGCATTGGTGTGGTTGGTGAGGGATGATCCGAGGAAGATGGAGGTGGAGAGTGTGTATTTGGTGCAGAGGTATGGACTTGCGGTGTTGTGGTTTAGTACGACGGAGACGGAGTATGAGTGGCATATTCCGGCGGAGTATGTTAGGGGGCAGGGTGGTGGTGAGAATGGAGAGGGTGGTGGCGGGGAAGATTATGATTATGATGATGAATTTGACAATGGAGGTACACGGCACACACGACACACACGGCACACACGAAAACTCGACCTGGAAAAAGGTTCTACTTGGACCAACCACAAAGGATGGCTCTCCGATCTCGGTGTCTGCGGATGGGAAGGAGTCAAATGCCATCCCCGAGATGATGAGGGACTCGACGACCATGATTCCGATTTTGATGGGGATGTGGCACGGTTGGAAATGAGGAAAAACAACATGCATGGATTGATTCCGAGGGAGGTTTTTACGACGTTGCCATATTTGACCTTTATGGATATGAGTGATAACGGGTGCGTTTGGGTTTGAGCTGTGCTTTGAAATTGGATAATGTACTTTGATTGGACAATCCCATTTTTTGTCCACTAACTTGTTGCTCTGACTTATTCAAACATTTACACAGCTTCTCCGGAACCATCCCAACCAAAATTGAACGCCTCAAAGTCCTCGAATACCTTAACATGACCGCCAACTACATCGGCGGCAGCATACCCGATGCCATTGGAGGTGCCACCCGACTCAAGACACTTCATCTTTCCAGGAATATATTGGGAGAGGGTATTCCTCATTCTATGGGATCGTTGGAAAAGTTAAGGGATTTGGATTTGTCGGGGAATATGTTGAAAGGGACTATTCCTTATATGATTGGGGATTTGGTAGAGTTGACTTCGTTGAATTTGTGTGAGTTCATCAAGTTTGATTGCTTGCGTTTATGGGTTCTTACGCAACTCAATCGAATGAAACTTTCGTGTGCTGATGTTGTTCTTCCATCTATCCTGTCTCTGCTTGCACTACTCCTCCCTAGCATCGAACCTACTTCTAGGTCCACTTCCACATGAGCTCGAAAAATTGAAACAACTTCTCACACTCGATGTCAGCAACAACAATCTTGGTGGGCCTATCATTACTGAAATTGGAGGAATGACTTACTTGGAGAACTTGCATCTCAACAATAATCATTTTTCGGGATATGTGCCACCTGAAATTGGCACACTGTCGCATTTGGATATCTTGTATTTGAACGATAATGATTTGGTAGGAGATTTGCCTTGGCAGTTGTCAAATCTGAATGCGTTAGGTAAGGACATGTCTGATGACACTTTTACTTTTTGTGCCACTCTGAAATTATCTGACATTTGACTCTGCGATGTCTGACATCTGCTTCGTTTGATTTCGTCGTAGACCATTTAAATCTCGCAAACAATCATTTTGGAGGATACTTTCCACCTGAATGGACTCAAATGGCAAGTCTCCAGACACTGAGCATTGCAAACAATGACATTCAAAAAGAAATACCAAAATCTATTTCTGTAATGAAAAATCTGAGAGAAATAAACTTGTCTGGGAATGATTTTACTGGGTTAATTCCGTCCGAACTGGGACTGTGAGTCAGAAATATTGGACATTATTCTTTTTGTAGACGCACATCTTTCTAATTTCTTGTGATTTCTCGTTTTCATTGCCAGTTTGTTCAAGCTGGAGTATGTCTACCTCGAAAACAACGAGTTTATTGGCCAAGTGCCAACCCAATTAGGGGAGCTCACAAAACTCAAAAAGCTTGTTTTGCACAACAAT
This sequence comes from Thalassiosira livingstoniorum, assembly GCA_036939595.1. Taxonomy (NCBI): domain Eukaryota; phylum Bacillariophyta; class Thalassiosirophyceae; order Thalassiosirales; family Thalassiosiraceae; genus Thalassiosira; species Thalassiosira livingstoniorum. The sequence goes on along the minus strand of JALLOT010003315.1, from coordinate 7,143 downwards.
GATCTCTCCGGATACGTTCCTGACGGGGTGTGCAAACTTGCGAATGAAATGTTTTTATCACAAGTTTCTGTGGACTGTGCAGGGGAAAGCGCTGTCATTTTTTGTGATTGTTGTGTGTGCCATGAGCACGAATCCATCATGCATGTAGGCGACGATCCTTACTAGGCCGTGAGTGATTTTGCCATTCATATCATGTCAAACTGTTATTGTAATCATTTCATTTTCGAAACTACCAAACTGATTTATGATGCTGACGACTTAGGAATCTAAGGCAGCGTCGAGTTTAGATTCAAAATAGTGGGCTATGGACAAAGAAGCAGATCACAAATTCAAAACAAAATTAAATTTGAAGTTGTACAAAATGGTAATGTTAAATGAGATTTTATGCAAGTCCGCCCGGAATTTCATTATGAACATAGGCCTAAAAGAAAGAACAATTGTGTAGGATGTGTGGCATCTATGGAAGGCTTCTTGTTTTGTTAGCTTGCAACCAACTCAATGTAATATGCATATACTTTAGTAAATGACAACGTTTTTCTCGTTTTCAGGATCATCATTCTCCTGTTTGCTATCGTCCAAGATGTTGGGGTTCATCCCATCAGTAAAGCAAACTAACAAGCACCTCACGCCGTATGTGATATCAATGCCTTTGTGATAAAGCTCGCCTGTACAATCAAAAACAAGCCAAGGAAACAGTGAGTTGAGTTTAACAGAATAGACACTTTGCCATCATGCAACCACCAAATAAATAAACGACAAATTAATACTTCAAAACAAACCATCTCGCTGTCTTCAAGGCATGCACAACATGAAACTTTCATGCCCATCCCAATGGTCCCAATGGGAGTGTGAAAGAATACGAGCAAGTCAATAACAGAATGGTTCGATTTCCAAATCTTTTCAAATATCAAAACAAATCTCCAACAGAACATTAACCCGACAATGTGCTCCAGGCGTTCTCACCGGGGTGGACCAACACTTGTCCTTGTTGAAGTTTGACAGTCTTTTGGAGGCAACGAAAGTACGTCCCACCGCCTTCGTATTCATCAATTCTTGTAAGCATTGCTTGCCCTGTAATTTATTTGGAGGCGACCACAAAATGAGCAAGTTTCAGCGCTTTGATTTCATTGAGGATAGAATGCAAAATACTTACAGGTGATATCGCAACCTAACATTCGATCGAAGGCAGCAAATTCAAGATAAGACACATATGAAATTTGGCCATCGCTGCAAAAAAAAACTAAAAGATCGAAACTCGTAACGTACCGTCGTAGTGCATTTCAATCCCTGTGTGTGGCGGCTTTCCATCAACTACTTGATACAAAAGCAGGTGAGGTTCTTTCCAACTACGTGGGCGGAGTTTCATTGCTTCTTTTTTCATCCCGAATATCTCACCAACGATTTTCTTTACATCAAAAAGAATTCTCTCAGTGAATTTTGCATTCATATTTGGCACCTCACATACGGGCAGATCCATTTTAGTGTATGTGTATAGAGTTCGCCAAGTTTCAGCATCCGAACCAGATTCGTGAACGCCTCGGACAAAATCATCAGTCATTTTTCGAATTGCGTCGCACTGCTCTGGAGAAAGCAGGTCGATGATAAACACCTTCCGATCTGGATCGACCATAGTGACACGCTTTCCGAGGACAGTCATTACATGAGCCGATGCATCTTCTGGACACGTTACTAGATCATTGTCAACTTTGGCGCCAGTGGTCTTAGTCTTTGATCGAGTGAGCGGTTGACCATGGGGTGCAGGTTTCGACTTATTTGGAGGCAGATGATCACATGTCTTGGCAGATTTTGGCAATGATCCAATAGTAGAATCCAATCGCAATTGCGACATTTCGTTTCGCGCTCTAATTTTCTGGACGCACTCGAGTGGAGCAAAAGTTGATGGTATATAGGGTGAATTGGGCCGAAGTTTCGGCTTCTCTTGCTCTTCCAGCTGGACGTCGTTTGCACCTGCGACCGAAGAATGCACAATTTGATCAACCATTTGAGTGTCCGCTTTCTCTGTCTTGTGACCAGCAAATTCACTCCTGTTTACAGATTCTATGGCCTTGATTTCCGAGCTGTTACCACCATCTCCTTCCGGTTTCATCGATATTGCTCCATTTTGAGTCGGTCCCATTGGATAATTTGAGCTGTACTGGTTGCCGCAAGAGTAATCCGGGCTGTAAGTAGGTGTCTCTTCTATGCCGTGATTCGGCATGAAGTTGGAGAAAGGATGACGAACAAAAGGTGCAAGAAAAGGTGGCACCGGCCAATGGTGAGGATGCCCATGGTACCCCCAATTGTTCATTGGTGGAAAAATAGGTGGAAAAAATGGATTACCTCCATACTGCTGTTCACCGAAACTCTCAGTGGGAGGGGTTGTAGATTTGTTTTTGGAATGCATCCACGGAAGTGCACCCAAAATAGCACCTGGAGGGTCAACAGGAACGTTCATCATGTTAGCTAAATTTGCATGTTCCGCACTAGATTTCGATCCATCCTTTTTGGCATTTCTCCTAGAGCCACCTCTTGATTTTGCATTGTTTTTACGGGTCAATGGGGATGGAGCAGGCCTGAGTTTCTTCTGCTTTTTTGCATCCTTTTCCTGCACACTAGGCATGGGAGTAGAATTGCAAGGGTTATGGTGTTGATTTTCTGTTTGAAATTCTGTTCGGAATTCATCTGTCAGCTGTTGAAAAGGTTGCTCTCGGGAACAGGGCTGTCGATAGCGATATTCATCCTTGAGAGGTCTCGCTTGAGTTGCAAAATCATCATTCACTGTTACTGGGACATTCTCTTTGTCGCTGGAATCAATTATTGAGCCCTTTTTACAACATGCCTCTCCCGGAAAATTGTCATTGATTCCATTGGGCGGACTTGGGACACCGCTGTTCGCCATGTGTTGGTCTTTAGTCATGGCACTGTTTTCTTTCTTTTTAGCTGAATTTAGGCTACGACGATTTGTCTTAGATTTGGAGCTCGGCGCCAAATTTTTCTTCAGCTAAAAAGAAAGAAAACNTTTCTTCAGCGCTGCCAGCGCTCGTCTCTTTTCCTTTGCCGTCGAAGACGAGGCCTTCTCCGTTTTACACTCGGACAACGAGGCCTCACTGTTCCTGGCACGAAGGAAGATTTTGCGAAGAAATCGTGGCATTGGCAAAGAATAAAATTTTGAGATGGAATTCAACATTCTAACATCGACCTTACACTAGATTTTGTGCCGTCGCTCCCACACGAATACTACAGCGGCTACTTTCGCTGCAATCGTTCTTCAGATCCCAGAACTTCCCTGCTTTCGATAATGCCTCCGCTGACGATACGCCCGATGACTGCCGCGGTTCAGATTTGGATGTTGTAGTCCCCATGAGCAACTTTCAGCCTGACGTCCCTCCAAAGCGCCAGGAACATCGAACAGTCTTTGTTTTGAATTCTCATCCAGAAAATGCCAGATAGCTGACACCGATGAACCATCACAATAAATTTAAATTGAAACTCAAGTTTAGAAAAGTAATCAGCAGAAACAGAATTTTTTCATTTTCATTTGTGTGGTACAAGGTCAGGTGGTACTACTAGGTGCCAAGTGACATTCACATTCACGTTTGCATCATGATGAACCTTCAAATGAAAATGAAATAGAAAACACATTGATTTTCTATGTTCATTTTCCATGGCAAAAAGGAAAAAGCCACGTGCAAATCTAAAAAAATTAATATGTAAGGTACGTACCGTACCACACGATAAGTATTGTATATTACTCCTATTTATTACTCGTATTATTATTATACCCTACAAACCAGAGTACCTCTCCAAGTAGGTAGGTAAGTAGAACCTGGTAGAACTTCTCCTTACTTCTTCTTCTATCTTCATTATTATTATTATTTTTTTTTCATCATCGATCGATCATTATGAATGCTAGCTGTTGTAAGGTACAATACACTAGGTAATAGTAGATACCATAGTACCATAGCTTGCTTATTAGTAGTATTAGTAGTATTATTTATTTTTTCAAGATAGAGAATAATATTATGTACCATACTACTCTACTTACTTATGTACTAGTCTACCGTAGACATAGTATTGTCCCGTACGTACCTACAACGTAGACCCGCAAAAAAGAAGTCATTGGTGATTGAGTATCACTCCTTCCTAAAACCAAAATTTTCAAGATCGAATCAGACTTCAAATCAAACCAAAAAATGATTTGAAAATAATAGCAAGATATGAGACAAGCAAGAATTGAAGAACAAACCCTGATGCATCATGCATAAACACAAAAAACTTAATTGCTTTAAAAATCTTTTTCATGTTAAAGTATTTTTCACTATTTCAATTTTTGTGAGAAATTAGTAGCAATATGCTATTTTTGTTAGAATTACCCTCATTTATCATGTTGAACAAAAGAAGTTAATATTAAGGTATATGTTCTTACTTTACTTAAATGTGCTTTATTTTGAACAATGAATGCAAAACAATGTTGTCAAACAAGTTTCATCCTAAATTTTAAAATGAGGAATATTTTTATGAAATATATGATATGGTATATTAGGTCCCGTGGTTATTTTATAAGTTGTACCTGGATAATGGATTACTGAATGAGCTAACAAATTGGTCAAAGAGGTAAATTTGTATTTTGAGTTTACTGATTTCCTTTCAACTACTTGCACAATACTCAAGATAACTTAACATCTGATATATGCCTGCCTGATTTATCTCCTTTTCAATGTTGAGATCGATCACTTGATACTATCTTAGTGCACTGTGACTAAAGATTCCTCACAGTTGATAATTTCACAGAAACTGATAGCTTTTTCTATTTTTCAATACAATAAACAACAATATTTATTCAAATGAATCTATTGCTTTTATTGGATAATTACAGCATCATTGTCTTTAGATTTTCTTGTAAACTGAAAATGAAGTAGATACAAAAGGATAATGGTTCAAAACAGTAAATTGATAAACATGATACATGAATAGACAAAAGTTGTCTTATTCATGAATTTCCTAAAACCAAAATTTTTAAGATCGAATCAGACTTCAAACCAAATCAAAAAATGATTTGAAAATGATAGCAAGATGTCAGACCACAATAGCAAGGATTTGAGAACAAACCCAGATGCATAATGCATAACACAATATAATTAAAATTGCGCTAAAAATCTTTTTCATGTCAAAGAAACTTTCAAAATTTCAACTTTTGTTAGAAATAGTATACAATATTCTATTTTTGGTAGAGGTAACCTCACTCTTCATGTTGAACAAAAAGGGGAATAGCAATGTACATTCTTACTTTACTTAAACCTGCTTAATTTCAAATAATGAATGCAAAAAATATTGTAAAACAAGTTTCATTCTAAAATTAAAAATGAGAAATATCAAGATTATTTATGAAAAAATAAGTATGATATGGTATATTAGGCTCCATGGTTATTGAATAAGTTGTATCTGAATAATGGATTACTTAATGAGCTAGCGAATTGGCTGAAGAGATAAATTTGTATTTTGAGTTTACTGTTTTTCTTTTAACTACTTGCACAATACTCAAGATAACTTAAGATCTGATATATGCCTGCCTGATTAGTCTATTTTTTAATATTGTGATCACTCATTTAATACTTTCTTAGAGAAATGCAACTAAAGATTCCTTACACCTGATCATTTCACAGAAATTGATAGCTTTTTCCATTTTTCAATAACAATAAACAACAATATTTATTTAAATAAATCTATTGCTTTCATAAGATAATTACAACATTAATGTCTTTAGATTTTCTTGTAGACTGAAAATGAAGCAGATACAAAAGGATAATGGTTCAAAACAGTAAATTAATAAAATGATACATGAATAGACAAAAGTTGTCTTATTCATGTATTACAAGTTTGTTGCTCTTTGGAAAACAGTATAATTCCTGTATGTTGGATATTGGAAAATAATAATATTTTACTCAACAAATATTTTCATATAGTAATATTATTCTCATTTTAAGATCACAAAGAAATTCATTTAGAATACTATAATCATTTCTTTTTTGAATGATGACTGGTTTTGACCCAGTGGCAATTGATTGGCTGGTTGCATCCTTGTTGCAGATCAAGAATATTGATTCCTTTTTGAATGTTAATATTTCTCAAAGCATTTTTTAACATCATACACTACATAATTAATGAAATATTGAATCCAATTATATCAATGTTTATTGTATTTTACTGTGAATATAATGTATTATACTATTAAAAGAAGAATAAAACAAAAGAAGGGGATTGTTGCTCCAAAAATGCTCTTAATGATGGCTTATAATCAAAATCAAAAATTATTGAGAGTAGGTTTAGTTCTTTTTTTTCTATGTTTTCAAAATTTCTAAATCTCAAACAAGGTTTTAGTTTCCTTCTTCTTTGGTAATCTCAGACAGAATGGTATCAGCCAAAAAAGGAAGTTTTTGGTCACAAGTAAATTTTTCTAATTTTTGTCAGTTGAACTGTGCACCAGTTTTGAATCTCTGGAGCAATCTTAGAGTATTGCAAGGAATAAGGCATCAATCAATGCAGAACATAAATTCATTCCAAAAATTTCTTGTGTAATTAAACAAACAGTAATCATAATGATCATGCTTTTAGTCTGTATTTTTTTAAATCAAGATGTTTTTTAAACTGTAATTGATCTAATTAGAATCATAGGATATTTTGATTTTGAAAAAAACACTTTAATACCATTATTTATACCAAAATAAAAGATATAGGATTATTTATTTTCTTCTGAAACCATCCTAGAATTCAGAAAAAAGAAACAGTTATTTTGGTTAATGATTTTTTGCTCAATTTTTCTACCAGCATCACATCAACTTTAATTCTATTTTTCATAGCAACCCTATAATTGAATTCTTTACTATATTTACTTAATTTAAGCTATATCTAAAGCTTTACTTGATGGTATAAGGAATTACAAGCCATTTTACTCACAGAAATCAGTGTAGCATAATATCAAAGAAAATAATAAAAATTAGGGTATCCTGTCTTCCAGGTCACCCTATCACAAAATGCTATATCTGACTAATATTGGAGCTATGGATTATTCAAATTCTTATTTAGTGTTGTTGTGAAGAGTAGATTGTAGATCTAGCATATGGATGAGCTGGAATTGGGTATTCT
>JALLOT010003313.1:0-11462 GCA_036939595.1 Thalassiosira livingstoniorum | reverse complement strand
ATAATAGGTAGGTTGTAGGAGTATGGTACCATACTATTCTACATGATAAGGTTTTTTGTCTGTCCTTCAACCCTAAGTAAGTATGGGGCGATGCACGACAGCGTCGACGAATCTGAAATCTCTGAGCGAGCATCTGCGTCCACCGTTTAGTCTTGATTCCTTGATGGTTGATGGCCGAGTGACGGATGCAAAAAATGCGTCACCCAAACAGGAGGGTCTCTGCAAGACTCATTGATTACTAGATATCTGTGACGTATAGCTTTTTAAGTGTTGTATTTCACGTCAAATAAGTGACGAAATAAGTTGTTTCGAGCCATTTAATTTGAGCGTGATTTGTTTTCTGTAACAAAATCTTGTTGTGATTAGTTTTATCACGTGACTGAGCCGCGGAAGGACTTTTGAATTTAGTGGAAGGGTTTTTGAAAAGAAAAAGATTCTTACAAAAAAAAATTCCAGCTGGAAGTATTTTTTTCATTTCCTTCCAGCTCCTTCCAAATCCTTCTGGAAGAAAAAAATCATTCCAAAATTGGAAAAATCCTTCCACCAAAAAATGAAACTTTTAGGCTCATCCACTTGTAAGCTGATTATTTTTCATTTTTTATTCCCCACAAACATGGTAATAACTGCCTGGGGTACAATATAGTATTTACATATTTTCCTGTGTTGTACTACTCTAGTAAAAACTCTACTACTAGAGTAAACTAACCATCCCACCACGCCAAATAACCAATGGATTAACCTGGGCGATTGCAGTGAAAATTGTTATCCTAAGTAATTGTCTGCACTATTAGACACCTTCAACCCCCAAGGAATGCATTCAGCCATCAAAATCTGCCATAGTTGGCTGTTTGCTGATGCTACAACACCATCTCAACAATCAATGGCGGCACCCTCTGTTGAGATGGTGATTGCATCAGCAAACGGCCACCTCTGGTCGTTTGTGATGGTCAAATACATTCCCTGGATATTTAAGGTAGCAGCTAGCATATGCAATTACTTGGGACAATGGTTTAGCAGAGATTTTCCGTGCTAATCCATTGAATTACTGCCATTGTCTGCCATGGCTTAATCCTATTATTAAAGGGGTACCATTCTCCTACTAGTTACTACTACCATACTTAGGTTCTAGTAGTAGTGCAATACATACATCATAAAAATACAACATGGGGAGACTTTATTGCAACTAACATACGTATTGTATGAATAAAAAGTCAATGATGCCCCAGTATTATTCCCTTAGAACCTTAAAACAAAAAAGTGGAATTCCTTGTTGAAGTTGTGACGAGGTTATGAGCTTTATTTTTTTGGTGGAAGGAGATTTGGATGTTGGAAGGATTTTTGGTGGAAGGAGCTGGAAGTCCTTCCAAAAAGGCCTTCTGGAAGGAAATATATCCTTCCAAACTTTGAAGGGGAAAGATCCTTCCAGAAAAACTCAATCCATGACTGAAAAATCACGTGATAAAGTTTTTATCGCTCAACTTAAACTGATCTTGAATTTTCAAAAGTCAGGAGGTCACAAACATCAAAAAGTCATATTCGGTTAAAAATCAAGTTAAATACTTGATCTGTGTGTCTTTCTGGATGGGATCGCCGTACTTACATCAATTAGATACGAATACAAGATAGCTAAGTAGCTACTCTAGTAGCTAAGTAGGGCGTAGGGGTATGGAGATACCTCAAGGTTATGCGCGCGAGTACTGTTCCTATGTTGTATGTTGTATAGTACCTTAAGTAGTGTACTATTACTTCTTACTCGTACTAAATAAAGTATGTTGAAGTATGATTCTGTATGATCTTATGCATGATGCACTTTACAATACTATGTAAGTACAATAGTAATCTTACTCTAAGTAAAAAAGTATTCCTCTCTCTCTAGAATTGGTAGAATCAGGTAGAATCCACGAATCCACTTTTAAATGTGCCCATAATCTTCTCCTGAAGAAGACTAACTTCGTAACCTCGGACCTCCTGGGACCTCCTTGGACCTCAGAATTAATCAAGCATAACCTTTTTTGGCATCTACTATTCTTTACTATCAACCTCATGACTTACTCAGTGAACATCAGCAGGAAAATGCAAGTGTCGTCGTGTGCCGATGGCGCCTTGATGCTGCCAAGAAACTCAAAACCTGATTTCGACGGGCCTGCGCTTGATACTCAAAGATACCATAAAGTGCTTGGCAGAAATGAGGCATTGCCACCTGTAACAACAACGTCGATCGAGAAAACGGCTGTGAGGGTGGAACCGGATTCGACGTCTGAGAGCGAATCGTCCGATTTCGAATTTCGCGAAACATTGTCAGTCGATAATATAAAAACATACAAGAGACCTCAAATGAAATATGAACCAGAGGTGCCCATGTCCAAGGAGGAAACCAGCTCGTGGCGCCGCGAGCAACGCCGCAAACGCAACCGCGAAAGTGCGGCGGCCTGCCGAAAACGCCAACGGGATCGTGTTTCGGATCTGGAAATCGAGGTCGATGAGTGGAGGCGTAAATTTGACGGAGCTCTCGAGAAGCTGAAACAACTGGAGAGTTTGGAAGACTCATCGTCGATTTTGCACTCCGATGAATTCACTCGCCCGCTATGCAGCAGCAGCAGCAGCCCGATTCCCGAATCCTGCGCGGATCTAATGTCTCCCGTGACCGAACGCACGTATTTTGCACCCTCTTGCACATCCTCGACTATTGTGTCCTCCCGTCCTGCACACGTGGTTTCGCCAGCTGCTACCCCAAGCTATTCGATCCCCGTAAAAGCATTGTCATCCAATATTGAAGTTCCCGTTCTCAAGAAAACATCTGTCAAAGTCGATCACTCGAGGTCCATTGCACCCCGCAAATTCTATGATAGAGTCGAGAAGGAACAGCACATAAATGAGTCAATCAAACAAGCTAAGGTCAGATTACTCAGAAACAGACTTGGGACAATTGATTGCTGGCCCTGGCATTCGCCGACGCAATGATGGTACAAATTGGCTGTGTTTCACATGAGCACCTTTTCATTAGCACAGATTCTTTTATCTGTCTTTTTTAATGGCACATGCGATTTTCTCATGATGCCTCTTGAGCTCAGTCGAACACCAGTCAGTTTACTACTCTCATTTGCGTCGGTGATGCCATCAACGGTTATTTCTTGTCCTTTTTCTGCGGCACGAGTCCACCGCCTTTTTTATAAGGTGATGTGGACTCCGCCTTTAAGATCCCATTCCTGCAGTGAAGATCACTGGTGCTGTTCCCACTCCTCTGGATTCGATTGCGGCAGTGTGCGATGACCTCCTTCAAATGATCCCTGACAATTGTCTTTCTTTTGCGGAAACGAAGGTGGCGAATGTGGCGAAGGTGCTACCTCCCATGGTACCTTCATCCAATCAGGTCACGCGAGATGAGGGTGCTGCTTCCCTCATTTCGTCGGAAGATGAATGCGAAGGTGTTGAGCTTGAGGATTTCCTTCTTGATGCTGCGCAGTGGCTTTGAGGTGTTTCGGGGCTCAGGAAAAGTAAGGGATTCCGCCAATGTACAGGAGTATGGCACTACAACAATTTTCGACATCTAGGTAGGCGGGGGTCGGCCCCCTGAGAGCCAGAAATATTTTTTGAAATACCATATAATGTGGGGTTTGGCCTCTTGATGATGGGGTTTTGAGTTTTTGAAAAAGAAATAGTCTATTAAAATCCATGATTTAGCCCAAGTATTATTGTAACTTGAAGTTACGTCAAAATTATGATGTCATAATGACGTCATCAAGGTGGCATGTGGGGGTCAGAACACCCACTTTCAAATTTTATACACAAATGTCTTATATCTTATTAGTGCCATACTCCTGCCAATGTACCTTCCTTTTTACATCAGAGAAGTGTATTTGTTTAAATATCATATTTTTAGTGAGACATGCTTAGTATCAGCAAGTTTTGGATTACTACTTCTTTGTTGTCTCTATTCATTGGACTTGGGAAGGGTCCAAAAGTACACTGTTGTTTCAATCCAACTCCAGTGAACACTCATTATAAGTATGCTTTATTCTGAGTGCCAAACCTCACGTCTTGTCTATCCATTACAGTTTCTCTCTCGCTGATAAGTTGCATATGCCAGCATTTTTGAAGCTGAAGCACTTCAACCTAGATACTTGTACATATTTTTTTTTTGGCCCCAACCTCAAGTCAAGAGACAAATAAGTGCATAGAAAGCTTTGTCAAAAGAACATTTTCTTATGTTGTCTGGATGGCTAGTAAACACCATTATCACAGCTGGTTTCTTTCAAAACTGGGGTATGAGAAAAAGAAAATTTTTGACCACATTTAGTCAGTCAACGGTTTTTTTTTTCAATTCACTTTTATAAATACCCTATTTTGTAATTTTTCATGGTGGTTGGTGGTTTTGTTCAGCTAAATAATTTCAAGAAATCTCTGATTCTTCAAAATATATAGAAATAATTTCACATTTGATGTTGCATGATGTCATCTGAGTGATGTAGAGTGGTATTTTGATCAAGAAATAATTTTTATTGAAGTGGTCATAAATTGTAGTAAGGCCACCACCCTGGTAATTGTTTCAATTATGATGCATGAAACAATACATATTTGCCTCTATTCATCTCTTAATTCATCAGCTCAAACATTTCATATCTCAGGACAATGTCTGTTGTATGATGGAGTGAATGATTATCTAAACACCCAAAGTACATGTCATGCCACTATGAAATAACAGAAATATAAAACTTGAAAACTAAAAATTATCAAAATTATCAGCATCAAAGGCATTTTTTCATTAACTAATATTTTTATTTTTCACCGCAAAAACCAAGAGATTACCTGTGGCCTCCCTAGTATTTGCACAGCTAGTTTGGCAAAGAGGAAGTTACATAGGTACTAATTAAGAACAATACATTGTGGTTTCACAGAGAAACAAAGATATAATATCTTAGAACAACAATGGCTTGTCCCTTGATTTGAAAAGTAATTGATGAGTTTTGCCACTAATTTAAAACTGAACAACATGGATTAAAATGGAATTTTCCATGATTGGGTGAATTTGAGTGATTTGTGTATTGAATTGACAGAAGAATATTCAATTATATCTTTTGAGGTTTTCTACACATTTTTAAGGTGCAATGTTAATTGACATTGCTCAAAATTCAATCTCTATTTGTCTCATTTCTTACTTGAAAAGGGAAGACACTTTGAGATTTTCAGTTGAAATTTCAAGATATAATCTCAGTCAGAATCATTGAATTTTCTATACTCTGGAGAAGCAATTGCTCCTGATTCAATGTAGAACATTTTCTTATTGAAGTTTTCAATTAATTATTACAAGATTTCAAATTTACCAAAACCCTATGCTTAATGATAAAAATGTGGTATCAAAGAAATTGAACAATGAAGGAGGATATTGGATAATTGATCATATATTTCAACTAATCATATTGAAATGATATTTTTGGGACACTATTTCTAATTTTGTATTAGTTTTTGTTCAAACAAAGACAAAGCTAAATATATATTATTTACAAAATCAAAGTTTACAGTTACAGCAATTGAAAACAAAATTTGAAGCTTCAAAAAATATCAAAACCAAACACTTTATTTCTTTGATGTTTTGGCATTAGTAATTGACACAACCGGGCACTAACTACTTGTTCAAAATGAAAAAAGACAAGATCAGAAATAATCAACTACCATTGGGAGTGCATGTCACCAGCAATTTTCCTCTATTTTTTTCATGCACCGTGTCTTATTTCTTGAATTTGAAAAAAATATGTAATTTATACCAGAAAAAAAATTTTTAGCCAAATTTTGAAAAATGTCTAATGCCTTGTGGGAGTATATAACCCATTGCCTATGGTACAGTACTGATTTATACATAAAACTGATCAGACAAATTAAAAAGGTGGCATCAAAATATTCAAGTCATTAGTCTTGTTTCTGAGATCATTATTACCTTAGAAATTGAAAAATATTCATTTTCTTGTATTCATTAAATGATATGTGTATAATAGTGTATATTGTAAGATTGTATTTTTTAGAAGAAAGTTAAATCCATGTGTTCACAACAAAATTAGAGAGTTTGAGATATCATTCATTATTTTTAAAAATTTTCTCGAAGACTACAACTCAGATACTTATTGTTTGTTTTGAAAATCTTGGTATACATGACAAGATCATGGCTCCATATTTACTTTTATCTTTTCTCATAATTATCCCCCAAATCATTTCTACTCATATTAAAAATGAATAATCGTTATGCAAGGATTTTAGAGACATGAAAACTTTGGCTTTGTATTTTAATACTACCAAGCATGTGGTGAATTAATCCTTAAAATACACTTTATTATAGGCCCTACAAATGGAATTTGAATACTTCATGAATCAAGCTTCAAGTTACGTCCTTAGAAAATCATTTAAATTTCGATCATGTCATTTTATGGTAAAGAAGACCAGTACATTCCAAAATGTCTGAGTAATATGCATTAAACATTTTTCTCTTAGTTTATGATAAATATATTTCTAGGCTTGGTACTTCTGTATTCTTCAGAGACATTTATAATAAATATATTTCTAGGCTTGGTACTTTTGTATTCTTCAGAGACATAATATTTGTAACAACTGATGAAGAAAATATTGTTTACTAGAATCAAAAGTGAAGAATCATGAAATATTACTAGGTGATCAAGATATGAACAATGATGCATCTAACACACTAACCTTGAACAACTGAATTTTCTGATGTAGGCACTTAAAAACCATTAAAGAGCTATTTTGAAAAAGGTTGATTGACCCTCCAAAAACCCCAAAACTACTAATAGAAAAATCCAATTTTGGTGCGACAAATACTTTTTCAAAGGGTTATTGTCAGGATTCTGACAAGTCATAATGACTTTCTTATTGTGTATGACTATTTGAGTGATTATGACTGTTCTGTGTATGGGGTTCTTTGCATTTTTAAAAAGTTTGAATGACCTTGACGTTTACTTTGTCCTCCCCCCTGACCCCAAAAAGTCATAAAGTGGTGTTTCAACATTTTTTTATTTTGTTCCCCCACTTTTACATCATTATGATATCATCTCTCATGTTCAAACATATTTTTTTCTGAAAAGGCAAGAAGGAATTCTTTGTGAGTAAGGTACCACAACCCCATTGACTTGATAGGGGGAAGGTTCACAGAAACAGTTGGGTGGCAAACTAAACTGAGCCGTGTCAGATCCCAAGAGCATTGTGATGATTGAAAACATTTGGGTGTTTTCTTGTTTTGGTCCAATTTTCCTTCTCCAAATTCTTCCTCTTCTTTTGTAGGTCACACATGTTTAATAGTAAAAAACAAATCTATGATGAAAATTACTTGTTAAATGATTTAAAATTACACATGATACTAAATTCAGTGCACAACAATGCTATGAAAATGGCCCAATGACACCAAAATGACATTTGTCATGCGATACTGTGCCATTTTGGGCACTTTTTGGTGTTTTGGTCACAACAATATGACAATGAGAGAGAGAGAAGAATGGGTCAATTTGTGATTCCTTTGTGTATTTGTCTTTGCCATTTGCCATACTCATAAATATGTATAAATTCAAATAAGAATATGTTAAAACCAAAAATTCTTGTAAAAGAATATTTTTCCAGATGCTGTATTTCTTTTGAAAAATATAATAAAAACTGTTGAGAAGGAAGAAAAGTAGATCCTTTCAATTGAGATGAGTATTGTTAATTATTTTGTAAAGGTACTTATCAATTTAGCAAAAAATTACATTTTTGACTGAAAAATATGCTGCTGTTGCATTATTTTTATGCTCATAAGTAGGAAGTAGAATGTTTCAATACAAGTAAGCACTAGTACATACATACATTGTTGTAGAGACTTGTTTGCCTCACTATTATTGCTAGTAAAAAAGCCTCAGAAATGAATGGGCCTATTATGAGGACCCCTGTGACCGTAAATAAAATTAGTACACAACGTGTCAGTAAAAAATGTGTCCGCCAAAATAATTGCTGTAATTATCTTGATACAACACTTTTCAACGGTACCATGGTGCATCTATTGATGCCAAAGTAAAAATCATTATTACATTTGAAATGATTTCATGGATTCTGGTAGTGGTAGATGCTTCAAGAAGAAATTTATTGATTAATTTAGAGAATTGCTAATTTTTGGAGAAGATTTTGCTCATGATTTTCCTTAAGGGTCCAATTTTTAATAGGATAATGAAAATCAGCACATACTACGTAGAAATCAGTAGATGTCTGCCACCAATGTTTTTCTTCAATTACATTGGAAATGATTTGATGGACTTGTTCATGACAGGGGTCCTCTATCATGGTACTGTGATGGCACTGAAATATGGCCAAACCTATCATGACACTGAAATGACACCAAATGACACTGAAACTGAAATGACACTGAAATGACATTGAAATTACTCTGTAATGACACTGAAATAGCACAAAACAGAATGGCAAAATACATAGCCCTATAGATGTCACTGAAATGGTACTAAAATTGCATGGAATAGAATGGAATGACACATAGCTCTTGGTTGTGGAAAATTGTTATTGAAAATAGTACCGTAGGACATAAATAATTGACAAGGATTTCTGTTTCAACAAAATGACGGTCATAAAAATATTTTTCAAAAATCCAGAGAAAAGTTGTAGAACAAATAAATTTTCTGCTAGCTCTTTATTGTTGACTTTGGTGATTATCCAAACATTGCAGTCAAAGATTACTCATCCATTAGCAAAGGTCAGGTTCCAATTAGAATTGTAAACCAATTGAAAATTTGGTAAAAAACTACCATTGAGACAACATTGAGATCATACAACTGATTGGCTGTAATAAGGAGTTAATAACCCATACTTTTTGTAGTTTGAGAATTCAATATTATACTAAATTTGTTCAAGCTGGATATTATCATAAACAATGAATATAGACTCCTACTTTTTTAGATTTCTGTCAGATTTGAAAAGGCATAACAAAAAGGAAATCATGACAGTTCAACATAGAATTTTCGGTGGAACAAGCCATGACAGATTCCTACTCCTACCTACTAAACATCATATGAGTACTGTAGTCTTGAATTGCAATGGCATAAAACGCCAACTGATGGCAATTTTATCTAATTAAAATCAAATATTTTTCAGTTCTGACATTTACTAACCAATAGACTATTGAGTAAACTTTTGTTTGATAGTATTTTTGAAGAGTTTCCATGAGTACGTAAGATTTTGTCATTGCAGTCAAAGGAGAACCTCAAAACAACAAAAATAGCTGTGTAAGATTACTTTTATGAACAGTTGTAATTCAGACTTGGGCATGGATATTATCATAATTTTTGGTGAAAACAAGCCCCATGGTTAAAAAAAACCTGCATGTGGAATATTTTACATAAAATGAGCCTGTATTCATAATTGAATATGAGCACAGCTCATTTTCAACTAACAGAACAAATTTGCTGATTGCCAATATTCAATCCCCAAATCTACCTATTTGGTTTTGTTGTCATTTTTAAATGACTTTCATTACAATCCTGTAAATGAACCAATAAATCCCAAAATACAAGCAACCAACAATTATGGTACCCACAAATAATTAATTTTTTATTTCTCTATCTAAAATATTTGATACTGCAGGTACAAAACAGTAATGTGGTTCCCTAGATATTGTTTATGTTGTATCAGTCAATGAAAACCCAGTGTTTAAAGAAAGCTCTAGTGCAAAATTTTAGTCATGAAAGATTTTTCAAAAATAAAAATTGAAACTTTTTGTATAAATTGGTGCAATGAATGGCAATTTCAATACACTTCCTGATTAAAATATTTAGAATACCATTGCTCCATATTTGGGGGTTTCTTGACTTTCTAAATTGATTGGGATTCTTACTTGGTTCTACTCTCTATGACTTTAAAAAATTGAAAATGCTGTAGCAATCCAAGACTATAACCAACAGGAACATCCCAGAGTCATTGATTTTCAGTGTTATTTTTATAAAAGTACACAGTGCAAAAGAGAATTTGTGTCAAAAATGAAAAAAAATATATTTGACAATAAAACTGTTTTAGCAAAAATAAATAGGTATTATTTTTTAATTATTTATTAACAAAAAAATGACCTCAAAACTTTATGTGGGTGGTTTTGGTTTTTTGTTGATTTTTATGAGTTTTTGCAAATGTTGATGGATTTTTATTGTTTTCATGTGTCTTCATGTGTTTTCATGTGTTTTCATGTGTTTTCATGTGTCTTCATGTGTTTTCATGTGTCTTCATGTGTTTTCATGTGTTTTTGTGTGTTTTTGTGTGTTTTTGTGTGTTTTGTTTGTTTTTGAGCTTCTGTGGGCTTTAACAGTTTTTTGTGCATGAAAAATGACAAAAACTCACAAAAACACACACAAAAATCCACAAAAACACATGAAAAATTAAAATAGAAAAAATCATGGAAAGAAATGATTTATGTTGAAATATTAATTGATGACCAAATCCCTGCATGGCTTTTGTAAGACCTCTCATACATAGTGAATCCACCAAAACGTGGTAGAATGCTTCTAAATTTAATCAATATGCAAGGTGTATCCTATGCTTATAGTCATTGAAAGGCCTCCATAACAGTGATGTGTTCCTTTTTCTATGGAAGCATGACATCGCAACAGTTTTGTTCAGACTCGATGTTTGCATCATTTTTTTGCCATTGCTGAGTGCTTATTAAAGATACACTGGCAATGGCAATGCATTTAGACACACCAGATTCTCTAGTCTGATTAATTAATTTGATTGGTTGCAAGAAAAAGTGGTACTTAGGCATGCAAATTGTGCTGGTGTTGTTTCCTCCAACAACGGCTTTGCCAGCCACAGTGATGCAGTGGAAGGCTAGAGAAGTCAACAGGATAGAATCAAATTTTGGAAAGATTCTACAACTTTGTGCAAACACAGGACAAAATTTGAGATTTTAAATTTCATTTGGTATTCGTAGATTTTTGTGGATTTTTTTGGATTTTTGGAGCTGTTGTGGATTTTTTGTGTGTTTTCGTGAGCTTTCGTGCATGAAAATTCATGAAAACACACAAAAATTCACAAAAATACAGGAAATAGTAGCTAAAACTAAGTTTGAAAATTCAATAAAAAAACATTGTGATCAGTTGTGATTCTTATTTTTTGTATTGCAATGATTACAATGATTGCCATCTTTATTTTTGCCAAGGAAAAGTTACTTCACATAATTGCGGTTTTGTGAGTCGTGTTAAAATCATGAAAGAGCTATTTTCACGTGAAATACATGACTCTGGGATGGAGGTCAGTTGTCTCAGGCTGTCTTTTTGTTTCCATCACTTTGCCACATCTGACATCCGACATCGCAATGTGGGGAAGTGACCCCCAAAATGTCACCGAAAACTGCGTTTAAGTTCAGCTCACTTTGGCACATTCAAAAAAAAAATGTGACAATGTCGGATGTGGCCTCTTTTCAAACAGCGGAAAACCCC
>JALLOT010003312.1:0-11464 GCA_036939595.1 Thalassiosira livingstoniorum | reverse complement strand
GAACATTTGAAGCACATCTGTTTTCTGCTACTTAGTTAGTGGACTCAGTTCAACAGTTCTGACTATAAGACTTTTTAACCGTGCTGGCAGAGCCGCACCTTTTCACCAACATAACGACTAATCTTCAATATGAGCACAGGAATCTACACGCCCCTCTCGGTGGCGGATATGAGGGCTGGTTTCCCAGTCCAACGATTAGAGAAAATTGAGGGCCAACCCACATTGTACGAGCTTGTTAAACGACTACAAATTCTTTGCCGATGCGCCAAATCAGTATTCTCCCACAGAAGCCAATTAGGGCTCCTATTCCTTACACTCCATCCCCAGATGTTTGCAAATTACTGCCCCAACCCGCCTACGCCATTGAATCCCCTACCCATGACACCAAACTATACGCCCGGTATGAACGAAATCGATCGAGAACACACTCGCCTCGAATGGCAGTGTGCCGCAATGGAAACCACCAATGCAAGAAATATGAACACCGTGTTAATTGAGATGCTCCTTCAAGCAATCGACGAAGAGTATAAACGGGACATAGAAAGTGATTTCATTGGCACCCCCGATCGAACGTTTGTTGACCTGTGGGACCGCCTAGTCCAAACGTATGGTGATGTGGGACCAATGGACCTCCAAGCCAATCGCGATCGCATGAACCGCACATGGGATCCAACAACCCCAATCACAAGTATGTTCAGGCAAATTGATGACGCCAACGAATTCGCACAATTCGCCTGCCATCCCATGCCCGATACGGAACTAGTTACGGCGGGAGAAATCCATATTCTAAAGTCAGGGGTATTCCAAAACCAATACGGAGAGTGGAGAGAGGAGGATCCAATCCACCGAACATGGGCAAATTTTAAAACGTTTTGGCGTGAAAAAGATGGCCTACGCCGGCAGACAACTACAACTGCTGCCCAAGCTGGATTTGGAAACAATGCCATCGAACAACAGCCACAAGATGAAGAGGCATATGATATTGCCGTTGCGAACTTCGCCACTGCCCATGCAGCGAATAGCACTGCATTTGCACAAATCGCAGAAACAAATGCCAACGTAACCAACAATCTCGCATCTAACGTACAACAACTTCAAGGCCAGATCAACAATTTGACTTTGCAATTGCAACAGCTAGCGAATGTGGCAGGAACAATGCGCGCCACAGACATCAACCAAGCATACCACCAAGCACAACCCGTCCAACAGCAACAGCAGCAACCACCCCAGCAACCATACATGAATTATCAACAACGTCCACAAACATACCAACCAATGGGACGTGGAGGAGGACGTCAATACGGAAGAGGATACGGACGTGGATACAATCAAGGACGCATGGGCGGACGAGCAGGATATGGTGGTGGATATGGACGTACCTATGGGTATGGACAAAATGGCCGTGGAAATGGAGGGTTCCGTAATACCAACCCAACACCTCCTCAAGGAATGCAAGGCCCTCAAGGAGCAAGACCCCCAAACGTTCAGAATATGCCATATTCCAATACCACGAAGAGATTCAACAATTTCAATTATTGTTGGACCCACGGTTTTGACGTACAAGATTGGCACAACTCGAGTTCGTGCAACAACCCAGCTTATGGCCATGTGTGGACAGCGACAAGGGATAATACTTGTGGGGGCAGCATGAAAGGCGCCCATAAAGTTAACATGCGTCAAGAATGACTCCTCGGGCGGAGCCTAATTGTTTAAATTTGTGTTCTAATTATAATGAGTCCACATGAAGCCACTGAATTTATGGTATTGAAAATGTTGCACAAAATTTTATTTTCATGGAAATAATAAGATATTTTCTAGATCTTAATGGAAATCTAGAACATTAATTGGACATATCACCATGGTTGTGAAACTTCACCAAATCCCATCCTCACACTTTTACTTCATAACTGTTCAATAGAAAAGAATGGAACAATCATAAAATGCCAATTGTATAATATTTCATACAAGAGGATGTCAAAACAAGAAAGTGTGCACACATGAATTGTGCATTTGATTATTGCATCAACATCACAAATTGAGGACTGGAAATGTTTACTCTCATGCCAATGAGTGTAATTTTCATTGAACTGCTGCAATGCCTCCAAAAATTTTAACAGGGATCATTGCCATAGTTTTTTGCTGTCATATCAATAATATTGATAGATTTTTGTGGAGATATTGTAAATATTAAAATAACAGTTATTTTTTGTTTATTTGATTGCCATTGTCCATGTTGTGTGAGATAGATAAATCAATACTATTAGTAGACTGTACTAAATTACAACAGCTTATTAAGGTGATATGAGTAATATTATGTGTGTTTTATACATTCACATGAACGTGAGTTATCAACATTGTAGTCACACCAAGTCTAGATTCTATGAAAATTTAATCTTTAATACTTATGGATCATGGATCCTGCATCCATTCATTTTGGATCAAATCATTGTTTTCCAAATGGAACCAAATTATAATTTATTAAAAAATTAAAATAGTTTGCTCAATTTTGTTTTACTTCATTGTGATAAATGAGTGAATATATAATTTAAAATAATCAGGGTGATGATCTAAATGGTACAAAATTTTTCATGAATCAAAATTTATTAAAAATTTCTCCAATTATCAGTTCAATTACAAACTATCTATTTTTTCAGAAAAATTTACTAATCAGTCCTTGTTTTATTATTTTCATGATCTTTGTTGCAGTTATTTGTATGAACAGAAAATTCGACATTGAAATCAAATTTTTATACCAATGGGATTAATCATTAAAATAAATTTTTTTTTGAACTGAAATATTTTCCCATATCTTAGAATAATATCCAAATTTAAATATGAGCGTAATTAGTTTATGACCACACTAAATCAGAATTTGACACATTAGGGGTGTTATTACAAAGAAATATTACCTGGTTTAAACAACTTTATTTTGTTATTTGAGGATTTTGTTGGTGGAAATCAAGTAATAATGATTTCAATCACAAAGTCTCTACTACTTCTGAGTTGTGATGTTCTCAATGAGCTTGAAAAATTTCTAAGTCAAAAAAGTGTACAGTGTTTGTATTTGAAGAGAAGGCCTCTTGATCAAAATTGTGATCTTCTAATAATCAAGACCATAAAACTGTTTCTTTTGGACTCCAATAAACTATTTTTTATATGAATTTGAAGGCATAAGACCATTTTGAAAGTGCAAGATTGAAAATATTTCACCTTTAGCCTTTTCAATAATCAATTAGTACTGTATTTTATTTTAGAATAAACCAGTTAATGAATATTTATGTTTAAACCTATTGACTGATTTATCATGTCATTCTACAGCATAATTATTCAGCTGTAATGATGTGATATCATCATAACCTATATTGTTTCTCATGATACGGCATTGCATAAATGTGCATAAGAATGGTATTACTATAATGGGTTGGTACTCATATCATTATTTTGTTTGTCACTTATTCTATTATTTTCACCTGTTGAGAAAGAATCATATGTATTGTGTAAAAAGTATACAATATTCTCCAAAATCTTCAATAAGATCATCAATTTTTCATAGATTGTGTTCCTTTATGTTTTATCTTTTCAACTTAACTTTTCATTATCATTATTTAATGTTTGTTCAGGCTATATCTATCATAACCACATAGTAAATTTTAGTAATCATAATTACAAATTAATACTATTGTACCAAGAATATCTAATTGATTTCTTTTGAATGAAAATCTCCAATAAGTAGGAGTACCTTCGTAGTATCTTCTATCTTTTGAAAAAAAGTGGGCATATTCAAAATACCATAGTTAATTTATAACAAAACTCCTATTAAAAACAGACCTTTCTATCTATCTACCTCAGATAAAAGAGTATGCAACCTTTTTTCTCTAATCTCTAATGTAGGCATATAAAAATAAAAAAATCCACTGTGTTAGAACATAATAATCACAGAAAGCAATGTCTTCCCAAGAAAACACCCATATTTCATGTTACCTTGTATCCCCAATGAAATCATTTTGCCACCAACATCTGATAAAGGATGCCATTTTCTATTACAATAATGCCATCTCAACAATAATGATTGGGGTGGAAAGATTCACAGAGATAGAATTTTTGAATAAAAAAAAATGACTGCTTCTGGCACATATCTGTGACTGAATAGTTTTTCTAGACTCTGTAGATAATATCTAGTTCAGTTTCTCGTGTGTTGCAACAGTGCTTCCCAATATTATTGTGGCACCAAAATCCAGCTGAACCTTATAAAAAGTCTTAGACCTTTGTATTTCACACCAGTGGGCTAAAAAAATAGCCATCTTTGGAATACAAGAAAAATGCTCTAGGTGGACTACAACATGGTGTAGTAGTTACTCATTAATTGTTATTACTAAATAAAACACAGTTCATTATGTACAACAGTATAGATAGGTCTGAATTGTATCAACAACTAAGTGTGTAGTAGGTAAGTAAGTATGAACTTCTACTTACTTACCTGCTAGCTGGATTACTTTCTTGAATCATTCAATTCTATGATTTGGTGATAGAAAGAATCACAAAGCAAAAAATGAATTATTGTTTCCTTTAAGTGGTAAAAAGAATGGTGAGGTACCTCATTTCAATTTAATAAATGAGAAGAATATTTAATATGAGTATTTTTGATGAAAAAAGTAGTATTGGCTAATTGGAAAACAAAACAATTACATAGTGGAATTCTCATAATCTATATTGACCTCCTTAATGTTGTTTTGGATGCACATTCCTCATTCATGTATTAGAATAATGAATAATTTATTTTATAGCTATATTAAGGCATTTTCTTGCAAAAACATTCATTTTCATATTGTGTCATATAGGTCATAAAATAATGTTCAAAGAATGAGAATCATTTTGTGTTACATTTTTTGACAATAATTTTCTTAGAGAGAAATCAGCTCAATGGTGCCTACTAGCAGATATATATATGTATATATATATATATATATATTGTCACTGATTTTGTCAAGGTCAGGTCCCTGTACATGCTGTTTCCACACTTTTTTGCTGTTGATGATGATCAAGCTTTCCTGTTGTTTCAAGTAATGGACCAGGGTCTGATACCTGGGTAAAAATGCATTTGTTTTTGCATGGGTGGTGTAGATGGAACATGCATCTTTCTTTCCAATTTTTCCCTTCCAGTTCTATAGACAAAAGAGTCTCCCCATTTTTTTATCATTATCTTAAACATGGTCAGAATATTCTGGACCCTAAAAACCACCCATCATGAGGGAGGGGTGTTCAACAACCACCTTCTCCTTGCAAATGTCAATAACAACAATAAGAGGAGTGGAACACCCATAATTATGAGCCCATCCCTTTCATACATAAAGCTATGTGTGCTGCATTACCTGGTGGAGCTATAAGGGATGTTGTGGAGTATTTTCCTTGGTTGCATCATTCTAAGCTTCCAAAGAAGTTCTTCAAGACTGGACTACAGTGAGGTATGGATCACCTCCTCCAAGGCAGCCCACCTTAGGCTTCCGATTACATGGATACTTTTTGCTTTATAATCACTATCTTTTGTCAAAAGCCATTAATATTTAGCATTTTTCACACATTGCCTGTTGTTTTATATATCAATGGTGGAGTAATAGGGTATTACATGAATCCACCTCTTTCATTACTGTGAATGTATGTGAGGAGCAACATCATAATATTTTATTAACATTTGATTACCCCCATCTAATCTACAATTAGACATTTCCATAGAAACTTGCTTCTTTTTTCTATTGTGTTTACCCTAATTCTTCAGACTTTTAAACTGCAATTTTTTTTTAATTTTCATTTTTTACTGTATGGATAATATAAAAATTCACTGCATTGGTGTATTGTGATGATGTACAACACAACAATGGTTTTTAGTTGTAATGGTAGTTCTTATTTTGGGTGGCTTTTGGCTGATATTTTGTTGTTGCACACATCAGTGTCTTGGCTCAGTGTGTTGCAACACCATGCCTTGTTCCCATTTGGGTCTTGTTTTCTTTCTTTTTTATATTTGCTGTTAGTATTAAATGACTTACAACTTTTTTATTATTGCTTTTGAATTCTGTTGGAGCTATGTGGATAATACATTTTTCTTTTAGATTTTGGTTGCACTACTTAGTTCTTTTGATAAGTCACCCTGGGTTTACACTTCAACTCTTTTGCCAATTAGATGTTTTTCAATCTACATACAAATATATGGTTTAGTAGATTTTTAGATACCACAAGGTACCTCGATACTTATAAATCTTGCTCTTTCTCTCTCCTTCCTTTCATTATACCTATCATTGTATGTGCCTTCAACAAGCTACAAGATTGTCATTTTTTTCTCACTTCTTGCCTTATTGTATCTGAATAGGAAAAAATTATCATGTTTTGTTGAAAGTAATATATTGAAACAAATGTATGTAAGGCCCACAGTTTAAATATAATTAAGAGTATGCGATGATAGAATGAGAATGATATCTGATGTGAGCACTCAGACAAATGTTGCAAGACTAGTAGATCCATGGTGACAGGTTAAAATGAGGATGTCAATCACAGAATCAATAAGCATTGCCGTATGTTTGATCATGTGGTTTCCATTCCAAGTAGTAAACCACAAGATGAATGAACAAGAGATGGAACCCAACCAGTTGTCTAAGGCAGGTTGAAGTAATACCCATTATGGAATTGCTCAAAGGAGTGAAGTGTGCAGCAAACCAACCGCAGGACTTCCTACGAATACCACGGTTGTCGCTATTATTTGATTGGCATACTTGTGCTTCAAGGAAACTCATTTTTTGAACATAGTGGAGGTGTCCAATGCAAAGGAGCACCATGTCACAAGTTATTGCTACTCCAATGGCCTGACAGAATTGTTGTAGCATGATGACTGCTGCCCCTTTCTTATTGGTGTTGATCAAAGGGGAAACTGTTAGACAAAGTAGTTTGTCAAAGTCTTCATTAATCTCGCCAAACCCTTCAATACACAATGGGATGATGCAACCACAGAAGAATTGTTTCTGAGCCACC
The DNA here is from genome assembly GCA_036939595.1 of Thalassiosira livingstoniorum. Lineage (NCBI taxonomy): Eukaryota > Bacillariophyta > Thalassiosirophyceae > Thalassiosirales > Thalassiosiraceae > Thalassiosira > Thalassiosira livingstoniorum. The sequence continues at coordinate 4,447 of JALLOT010003312.1, read as the reverse complement.
TCAAATGGGCCAGCAATTAAGGAGTCACCAACCCCAACAATATCATCCACAAACAAGAGGTCCAACTTTTTGAATTTGCATTGATATTCTTGGCAAACTTCCTTAGCACTTCATTCAACAGGCTTTTGAGAATAATTGTTTTTGACATATCATGATTTACAAGCCATGAAACTTTTGATTTCCAGGATAGCCTTCACTGTAGATGAGACACCACTATTGTTCTGTGGTGTGCCAGAGACTGGGATGTTGCAAACATGGAGATCAGGGATGATGGCTTGTGGTGCCGACATTGCTTTGTCTGGCCAAAGACATGATTGATGTACTCGGTAATGTACAGGTCACCCACCTTGTCCAAGAGGAAATTAGAGGCTTCCTTCTGTACCGCCATGCCTGCCAGCTGAAACATGTAAGCAGTGATGGATTGGATGGAGTTGTGCAGGGTGCAAAAGTCACTGCCAGGCAGCAAAGCAGATGCAAGGTTTTTGCCCTATTCATCAAGGATCTTGCTGTTGTGTCCAAAGAAATCTCTGACCACTGGCTTCATGATTGGACAAATCTGGCCTAAAAATACTGGAAGTGCCATCATAACCACTTGGTCTTCCATATATAACCGAAGTGATCAGGTGGAGAGCGAAGGAAGGTCGAACTTGATTTCCCCCCCAAAAATCAATTATTGACCGACTCGCCATTCTACTCTACAATACAGTACGAAGCCTGAACTCATTATGCGAACTCTGTAAATTGATTTCTCTCCCCACGCCTTCAAACACGTACTTGAAGCTCGATTTTACATTATTTCAATATACGCACTCCTTCTGGTTCACATAATGGGTTCTACTTGTCAACAGATCATTTTTATTTATTGTCCTTCTCATGCCCAACAGAAAAAGAGTTGTTTGAACACGTTTTCTTAGAGGTAAAGCTTAGATTTTTTGCATTTTTCAATGCGGATAATAATACAAGGAATAATCCTCATAATTACAAATTCATACATACATAGCAATATACATATTCCTATTAATCTGAATTTAATTGGTTTAAATAATGTTTCATAGGAAATCTAGCTGACATAAGTAAAATTTTAAAAATTAACATATGTTTTAAAAGCCAAAACAACAGTATCAAGGAAGTAAATATTGCTTTTATACTTCATATTTGAACTTGGCAAGCATTTGACTTTGAACATTATTGTAGAAACAAACTGATGTCTGCAACTGGCTGAAACTGTTAATCTCATTCAAATTGTTGTACAAAGCAAATGGAGTTGGGATTTGAGTGCAAAATAGTAGTCTGCAACTACATTGTGCTTCAAAAAGGCACTCAGGTCCCAAATCTTAGTAGCATTAAGTCATTACAAGTGCATCAACTTAGCACCAAGACCAAGGATAGTGTCCCAATTTATAATGTCTGTTTCTGGTTTTTCAATAGTATGTTAGTTTTTGTTGCATCCATTTTTTCGCCAACCAGTTAATTACTATCTAACACTACAATAGGTTAATTATTGGAGCTCAGGTAACAACATTGAGCTACACTGAGCTGCTCAGGGCACTCCAAGGCTCCAACAATTGAAAGAAGGGATATGATGTCTTGATGAGATATTGTGGTTACTCCTGTACAATGCAATGCTTAAACTGTTACCTGGCATTATTATTATCATCTTTAATGGACGTTTTTTATTAATTAGCATCCAGATAACAAAATAAAACTTGTTAATTAATGTAAATTATGAAGAGGTATGCTGACACCATGTTTAACCTGAACACCATTGTTGCTTTTTTGGTCATAACAGTGAAGTTTCAAAAAAACTAGCACCAAAAAGGGATACTAAAATATGCCATATACTAGGTAAATAATCTGATGTGATTTCAAGAAACTACACTGAAAGTTTGTTATGGAAACTTAGTCAGACTTAGAAAAATTATTCCTTCTATGAAAAGTTCAAAGTTACCTAATTTTTTGAAAATATACAAAGTAAAAGTAAAAATAACATGGTATTTTCAATGACAGTAAAAACCAAAGTAAAATAAAAGCATTCATTTTTTGATGATACCAAAGTATAAGTAGGGGAAATTTCAATAATTGTCAATTTTGTTTGATAAAACCATTTTTTGAGGCTCAATTAATTTCATTTGGGGTAAATTGAAGCTATATTACTTAGTTCAGCATGAAAAAAATATTTTAGATGCTATAATCATCAAATATATTAAAAGAAATCAATTTTATTTGTATCTGAACTGCACAGACTTGTCCAATACTGCATACTTTGAACTCAATGTAATTGGCATCAAGATTAAAAATATTTTAGTCAGAAACATCACTATGTGAAAGACAATCCATCAATTCCAATTAAATCTTTTCCAAATGTGGTTCTGTCCCTAAAACGTGTTTATGAATGAAAGATGTGAAAATGATTAAAAGAAAAAAATTTGATATGCACTTACCACAACAATGAAAAAATCTGACCAAAAGATTGAAGTATAAACTCACAATAATGGTACCATTCAACAGATACAACTCAAACTTTCCTTTGACATTTTTTATGTTACAGTAACTCCAGGAAATAGTGACAGGTAAACCTTGATTTTGCTTTCCCCATATTTCAAATGGTGCTAGTTGTTGTTATTGTTAAGTAAAAAAATTCTAGTGAAAATTGATTAGGAAAGTTAGAGCAAAATCACAATGTTGAATAAGATATAAATTTCATCAAAATCTCCCAAACTTTCCTCAGACTGCTTCCTTCAATAAAAAACAAACCAAAAATTAGACTAACTGGTAAAAAAACTAAAATTTTTGAAACGTGGATTCACAAGAATTTTAAACTTAAAACAAAAATTCTTGAACAAACAACCTTTCTTCTCAATTTGTTTCCCTTTTCTCTCACCTTATGGCCCAAGTATCTTAGTACTTGATCAAAATCCAGATATCTCATGCATTTGATGCCATTTTTTGAATTAAAAGTCTTTTTGTACTCAGTAGCCAGTTGTTCATCAAGATCATTTTTTCTCCATGAGCATTTACAATCTCAGATACTACCCCTCAATTATCCTCCATGGGTATGCTGGGCTAGTATATAGAGTTATCATGATTGCCGCCATTATCGCCAAATAAATGCTAGACCCCAACACCCATTGTCCAACCATCACTGTCATCATTGGTTTGGGCGGAATTGGTTGATTGTTGCCTACGTAATCGCCATTTTTGTCAAAATCCAGCGCGTTGCCATCCATATCACTAGTCCAAGTAGGGGGCCTACATGGAACCAGACACAGGAATCAGTACTCACCCAAAATACTGAAACTCCAACTCTGGACAATGTTGCCACCCTGACGCCATCAAAACATTAGGAGTTCCACCCCAAGAGAAGCAGGGAGAGAACCAAAGCACCGTCCTCACCCCTCTCATTCTATTCGTCAAGGTCAAAGCAAGCCCAGACTAAGTCGTGCTGTAAATGCTCATGCACTGGGAGTTACCAGACCCAAGCATGTGCCTGCCAGATGGCTGGGACCAACTGCACATGCTATGACCAAGGAATTGAGGGGGGCTGTTGCAGTTGCCAAGGGAAGAACCCAGCTGCTCACGCCATGCAGCCCAGAGGTCTTAAACGCCTCTCCAAGTGCATCTATCAGGACAACCAGGCCAAGAAGCATGTTGTCAGTAACTCTGCTAATTCCAACAAGCAGAGCAAAGCCAACAGCAACAAAGCCTCTGAATCAATGACATCAAATCCACCCACAACAGAGGGTGGTGGAGACCCATCAACCTCAACAGATGGCTCTCCCAAGGAATCTACAGGAGTTAATGAAAATGATGGAGGAAATCAGGAGAAAGAAAATGAAGGAGGGGACGAATCTACAGGTGGAAAGGAAGGGGAGCAAGAGAAGAATAGGGATTCAGATGAAGGAGCGAATAACGGAGGAGAAGATTTGAGGGATGCTAGTGAAGGAGGAGATGATGGAAATGAAGAAAGTAGTGATAATGACAATGGGGGAAATGGGGGATCATCTGGCTCTTCAGAGGGGGCAGATTCTGACCCAGAACCATGTGGAAATTCCGTGCAAGTCCACAACAGGGATGGCATGGGAGAAGCTTTGGGTGACACACCTCCTGTTGAACCTGTTTTCATTGGAGTCAATGGAGAGGAGTTGGAAGAAGATGAACTGCTGCAAGAACTTTCTGCTGCAGATAGGTTGCTCATCACGGTGTATGGAGATATTGTCCATCAAAATGATGGCACACACCTATCAGGTGGCATCATTGATAATAACCCTTGACAAAAAGATGGAAAAAAGTAACTGTGTGTGATCTCTTGCTCTACAATCTATTGGATCATGGCACAGTTGCCTTGACCTTCTTATACATGCTCTCTGCTGAAATTGCAGGAGTGTGTGAAAGAAGGGGGAACTCCAAACATGCCCTGCTCTTCCTTGCAGCCATCCTTCAGAGATGC
>JALLOT010003311.1:0-19272 GCA_036939595.1 Thalassiosira livingstoniorum | reverse complement strand
GTACTACCTAAGTAAGTAGGAGTACTATGTAAGTGCTACTCATACCTTTTAATTCGCCCTGCCTTTGCCTCATTTTTATTACTATTATTATTATTTTACATCTGGTTCAAAATAACAATAAAAAATATGGTAATCATAAACAAACTGATAAAACGACCAATCAAATAAATTTTCCTGCCAATTCCAGATAAATAATATTCTTGGAAAATTTAAAAGGGGTTTACTGGGTCCTGGGGTGTCATAAACAAAATATCCAACCAAGTACTGCTGAGGTAAAACTCATTTAGAACAAACAAGCTCTCCTATGGTAAAATATTCATAAAATATCCTTCAATGGCACCATTAGGATGATTGATTATCATACTGTGGTTATTTTTAAACCACCAATACAAATTTAGTGTATTAAAATAACAAACAACTATGAAACAGTACTACTCCTAAAACTTTGTTAATGTCATGCCCTCAACATTTTACTAAAATTTAGCACATCATCAAAATTCATAATAACATACTCTCTGATGATATTGAATTTCATGGTAACAAGATAAAATGATATATACAGCACTGAATAGATATTTTCTAAATTTCAAATCAGTTCAAACTAACTTAGATGAAAAATATTGACATATCCTTATTTTTATGTTGGGTAAGTCAAATAAATACTTACACTATACCATTCATTATCATTTTCAAAGCAAATGAATGGCTGACAGTTTAAATGATTTCATGTACAAATTATATTAAACCCATCTAAAACATTTAATATTTAAGTGCAAGTACTCTTTCTTTGAAAGACATATAAGACATATATTGGAATGAACTAAGTAGCTGATGAACAATGGTGAACACAGCAATGAAAATCATTTCCACCACTGCTCAAATGTCCCATGTTGCTTTTCTAGATGATAATTTCAATCTCATCATCAACCATTTCTTTATTGTTTTTACCTTATTGGTTTCTGCCTCCCCTTCTTTTATTCCCTTCAAAATAGTTGATAAGAGTTTACAATGGTGTTAATATTACAAATTTAAGAAAATTATAGCATCTTTCATACAAAAAACTACTTGTGTTGTGTTTGTGACACACCTATCAAATTGTTCATGAATTTCAATTTCCATTGACATCAATTTGTTATTCTTAGCTGCTGATGACATCATCAATCCAAAACAAAATTTGTAGTTTTCCAATTTTGATGCTTCTGTTTCTATTTCTATTTCTATTTTGTGACCTAAATCTGGCTAGCACTTTGTGTAATAATTAAATAATCAAAATTATGACATGATGACAGAACAATCATTTTTTACAGTTGATTCTTATGCATTAATTGTGACTGAATTGGTGAATTGGTTTCAAAATATGCCATAAGAGCCACCAATATACCAGAGATAGACAATTTCTTGATGTATTCTGCTCTATTGATGTTTGCATTTGTACTTCTTCCAGAGGATTATGCACAATTTACAATGTTAATCTTAGTATTTAAAAAATGCTATTCTTTTTCCTATTAATGATGAGCCAAAAATCATAAACTAAAAAAAGTCCGGAATAAATCACTGATTAAGTTTCAAATTCAAAAATAATAATATAGCATTTATTAGAAACGATTAGCATTTTGATGGAATAGTGTTAAAATCTGCATTTTTTAATCTGAAATCATTTCTAATAATATCATGCCAAGGTAAAGGACATTTCAAAATTTTATCAACACTTGTTTGCATGGAGAAAAGGAAAAAGGAATAACTTCCAAGTTTTAATAATTACTATGTTAGAAAAATAATATTTGATAAATTCACAAAAAGAACCCATCAATTAAAATTATTGTGTTGTTTTTTTTTTGGAGGTAATTGAAGATATCTTAGAATATGAGTACAATATTGAAAAATGTATATCAGTTAAAAATAATGTTGATGAATTTAAATTCAGTTTCAAACCAATGCAAGCTTTAATTGGCCAAATTGTTTTTCTTTTAAGTATTATTTAAGCTTTACAGTTTCAAAATAATCCTTGATATACATGTGTTTGAATCTTCATGGTTTTAGGTTGGAATTTAGCAACAAAAGACAGAAGTATTTATTGCTTATATAAATTTGGTATTTTGTTGTGAATGTATCTATCATTGCAGCAATTTAAAAAGTAAATAAACAAACCTTGTGATGAAAAGGGATTGTTGTATGACACAAGTAAACCATGATAGCCCTTATTTTTTTGATTGAATATATAAAACAAGAAAGTTAATTTTAACTTTGAAAAATATTAAAATTTTCATATGCATATGCTGAAATATATTCACCAAAAAAATAACTGATTTGATCTCATCAACAAGAAACAAAAAGATACTTATTGCATCAATATTGTATCTAATATCAACATATTTCAGAATCATGCAAAAAATGTTCAATGTGGTTTTATTTGCAATGTTTTTTTTTAATTCTTTCCTCTTCATTCAGCAATTTCTGTTATGTTTTTTATACATCTTGAGGTTTTTTATCAAAAATGTGTAAAGCCTTTATAATACATATGTTTAGATTGATTTAAATTTTGGCTATGAGAAATATACTCAGACTTGACAAAGTTTTATATCATCTTTTGGTGGAATTGCTGCTCCTGCATTCAAAAGATATAGATATATTATGCCACATATTCCACATGTGACAGACAGAAGGCAAGTGTGGACCAAGGATCCACCATGTATAGCTAGAAAGTGCCAATGAATTGGCCATAACTATTTAATGATCTCAGTTACTAAGTGTAATCTGGATCTATTTCAACTGGGCTCTAAGAAAATGAGCTCAATACCTATGATAGCAGGGGTGATTGTTCAACATCATTAAATAGCTACAGTAGGGTGGAAGCAATGTCAGGCCAGAACAAGTTTGAAGGCAGTCGCAGCACCACTGGGCGTGGTCAGGGAAGGCCATTGCCAATCAAGATCAAAAATGAATTCAAGAGCAAAGTGACAACCATTGAAGATGATGTGTTTGATTATGTGAACCCAACCTTTGTGGCTCTTTTCAAAAAATCACTGAAGAGCACTGCAGATTACATAGAATGCAAATTTAGCAAAGGAGCAGACATAGGAGCTAGCATCAGAGAGCTAGATCTGGTCCCAGTTACAGTCCCAATTGCACCAACAACAGGAGGCAATGATGCCAAATTCTTATGGCAGCTGGAAGCCAAGAAGCAGCAAAAGAGGGCTGATCTTTTGGAAGACAATATAAAAAAGGCATATGCGCTTGTGTATGGACAATGCTCACCACATCTGAAGACCAGACTTGAAGGAAGCAACAATTTTGAGGCAGTAAAGACAAGCAGAGACATAGTGCAACTCCTTTTATTAATTTGGGGCTTAGTATGCCAGTTTGATGATCAAAGGCAGGGGGTTTATGCACTCACCCAGGCTAAAAGTAGAGTGTACCTACATAACCAAAGCAAATCCACATCAAACAATGATTATCTTGAGGAGTTTAAGGCATTGGTAAAAGTGGTGGAGTTGTATGGGGGAGCATTTGGGAGAGAACCGGGTCTTTTAGCTGAGTACTTCAAAACAAATCCACCAAACGACACAAATAACATAACAAATGATGAGCATAAATCAGCTGAGAAAGAGGTGCGTGACAAGGTACTAGCAACCATGTTCATCAGCGCATCTGATCACTCAAGGTATAAGGCACTAAAAGACAACTTGAGCAATGAGTACATGCTAGGCACGGACAAGTATCCAACAACATTGGAAGATACCGTTGTACTGCTGAATAATTACAAATTACCTAAGAGCTAGCCAAATGTGAATGTGCATGGAGAGATAACATTTGCACAAGTTGCAGGGGAGGATTCCAGCAAACAAAGTGGCAAAGCTACCAGAGACAATGCAGTGTTAACACAAGCCAGAAGTCAAAATCAAAGAAAATGATTTGAGGCGAGAGGAATGAAAAAGGGGAAGTTGAGTGTTATAAGTGTAGGGTGGTGGACAATCACATCACCAAAGATTGTCCACAAGCCAACAAAAAGGACAGTGGAGATGAACATGTTAATGCCACTATAATCTATATAATGATCGGGGAAGTGCCAAAAGATGCGACCCCCGCGGGAATCACATTTGGTTCAGTTTCACGCGGGGTTTGTTAGGCACGGGACTCAGATTTTCGACCAAAAAATAAAAAAAGATGGGACCTTTTTTCTTTCGTAGATTTCGGTATATATTCAACATAAGAATGTTTATTTTTTGTTTTTTTTTACAGAGTTTACATATAAGTTTACATGGGAATGTAAATATTTGATAAATTTTTTTCATTTACACTTAGGAATACAATATATTATGGATAAAATTACGGTCAAAGTAAAGTCTTTTTTTCATGGGAAAAGGATCAATGTAGTGAGTCATGAAGTAGTATTTTGCAAACTCTGAAACATGTGTAATGGAAAGAGACTTATTGCCCTGACTTTAAACGTACCTACCCCAGTCGGAAACTGCTATGTAGCTTTTGAGTACCCCACTACAATACCTATGTACGTACCTAACAACATACTCCTAATTGTTATTATACTGCTGGTATGTTATTATCACATAATAGAAATAATTAGTAATGGGACAAAAAAATACTTGGGCAATACATAGTATTCACCATCTGGAGCACGTCCATGATAATATTATTAAATATTATTACGAGTAATAATATCAGAAGATGATGATGTTGTGTACCATACCATACGAGTATTACTCCTATTACTACTATTTTAGATAGAAGTAGCAAGTAGTACGAGTACGAGGTAGTGTGGTACGAGTACCTTAGAAAAAGTCAATTACGAGTAAGTACGAGTATGGTACGTAAGTTGCATGCATCGCGCTCGCTGTAGTCCGGTGACCGGTGAGGCGCGGAAGTAAGTATGGTACCATACTTAGATGGGAGTATGTACAAGGCAGGTACATTACTTAACTTACGAGCCAATTAAGTCAGTTAGATGATCATTACTCCTCCTGTTCCTACTTACATCATAGGAATAAAAATGAAAATGAAAATGAAAATAAAAATAAAAGCAAAAATAAAAAGTTTCCCCAAAGGGGCTAGCCGCAGCGAAGCGGAGGCTAGTATATAGAAGATTGTCTTGTGATGATCCTGCTTATCCACGCGATTACGTACACCTGCAAGAATCATCATGTCGAAACTGGACAACAATACAATGCAACGAAACGGGACAACAATCTACAATTAACAAGTGGAGGATCAAACGTTACGGGTTTGTTGCGGGGCTACGGGGTAACTCATCACAATATCTCATAATTTTGAGTTCAATTTTGTACTTTTGTGTATTCCAACACGGCACTGCTTCATCATGAAACTTGTTCCCATCCTTTATCTGGCTTTCACTGCTGCTGAACTTGAAGTTGCCGTTGCTCAATGGAACCCCGATGCTGAATGGGGGTCGGGGTGGGGGTCCACTATTGCTTGTGGCGACGCTATCACGACTTCGGCAGTGCTACAGGGCGATCTTTCTTGCGACTGCACTCAGCGCCCAGCATTGGTCATCCAAGGAAGTGGAGTAGCGTTTGATCTGAATGGTTATTTCGTTTCTTGTCAAGATGCCAGTGATGCACCATTCGATCCTTGGATCGGCGTTGGGATCCGCGTGGAGGGAAAGTCGAATTCCGTCTTGGGGCCTGGCAACGGTAAGACAAACGAGGCACTGTATAGAGTTTACACTTGACCTGTGACAAGCATGACAAATAACGTTCGAATATCTTCTTCAGTGACGGAAAGCACTACAGGTATAATTCTCGATGGAGACGGCAGCCACACTGTTTCTCGAGTTTCGGTTTACAACGTTGGAGACGATGGACTTCGTATTCTCAGCGATTCCAACGTAGTCGACCAGGTTAGCATAGAACTTGTAGGGAATGATGGCATTCAAATAGGCTCAGATAGAAATAGTGTGACGAACAGCGTAATAACCAATGTCAAATCTTATTTCACTAGAGTATCTGGCTCGTTCAATTTAGTGGAAGGTAATCGTCTTGACGACTCGGTAAGACCAGCCTATTGCCTGTTTCAATTTTAGATGTGTGCAATGTGTCAATTTTCAAACGAAAACTTTTCATCTTCTCTCAAACAAGGGTGACGAGGGAATCAGTTTCCGTCAGTACGGGAATCGTTTAATCCGCAATGTTGTGTCGAGGACTTACTCGGCTTGCATTTATTTAAAGTAAGGCTCCATCACATTGTCATGTTGAAAGTCTGAAAACATTTTCATTTGGAATACTGATAATTGTGACGGCCTTTGTTTTGTACTTATTGGTACGCAGTTCTGGAGGAGGGGGTAGTGAAATCCGAGGAAACCAGTTTTTTGGCAACGGAGAAGATGAATACGACGTGATCGATTTAGTTGGTGCTGATGATGTACACATTGTTGATAATCATTTTTTCGACAACCCTTACGCAGTTATTAACCTTTCTGGAGGTCCAAGCAATGTTGTGATCAAGAACAATATCATAAGTAACAATGAGGAATATGGCATATTGTGTAACAGTTGTGCCAACTGCCATTTTGTCAGAAACATCCTCAGTGACAACGATTTTGGTATCTATGTCAGAAGTGATTGCGACGACACTATGTTGACTAATAACATTGTTACACGAAATACTAATTTTGGAATAAGAATAGATAGCGGTGCTTCCAATACCGTTGTGACAAGGAACACGATTTGGGGAAATGGCGCTGCAGGCTCAGCTGATGAACTTATCGACAACGCATCACCCACCCCTAGTATCATTGTCAATGATAACACAATCGAGACTGATTGATCGTCAAGATAAAACAAATAGCTGGGGAATACATGCTCGAAGACAAGGCCTTTGTTACTTGTTGAAATGGTGAAGATAATCTGTGAAAAATGTTTTTGTTAATAATTTCATTAGTGGAATGTTTGTATCTTGTATGGCTTTCGTTTTCGATTTTTCAAACTTAATGTGATTGGGTATCCACTAAATTTGTAGTTTAGATTTTAACGTTTTTCTTGGAGTTTTAGGTTGTGATTTTGTTTTGTTCTATACTTAAAGATATTCGTTTTCACATGTCCATAAGTAGTATCATGATTGCTGAGTTTCATTGCAATGTGACCAAGAAGTTGTTGCAAATAAAAAAAGCAGGAGGACACACATCATTTCAGATTCAGATTATTTGTTTCTCATGATTCCTACTGGCTGGCTTCTCTTGTTGCAGTTTAACAAATTTTATTTCTTTCAAAAGTGACAAAGAACAAACACAATGACAACCATCATTGGAATGTGCTCCACAATACTCATGTCAGAATTTCTGTACCATGAATTTGCATCTTGATCACTTCATTTTTCAATCTCCGTTGATCCACTGAGCCAGCAGCAAGTATCTTAAACCTTTTAACACTTCTGACACTACCAGATTTTGAAAAAAATCCCTTTAAATAGGATTGCCTACTTCTGAATTTCCTTACTGCTGGATAGTGCCATTTCCATATTCTCATGTGATATTAATATAATCTAATGGAATCTTTGGTTGGCAGTCTTCTGAAACACTTCAACTTTGTCTTGCCTAAGAACATAGCCCTCAATAAAATAATATTGGAAAACACATTTGTTTTTCAAAAAGGTTACAGACATGTCACTGTCACATCAAACTTTTAAAGCATGATTACACCCTTAAAAATCAACCTAAAAGACAAATTAAGTTTAAAAAGTGTTCCTCAACACAACCTATTGCAAACACTTGATCATACTTTAACACCCCAAAACTTCTTTAGAGCCCATCTGTTACAACAATTCATTACCCCACCACCTCTAAAAGCAATCTTTATTCCAACACCCAATCTTATATGATATCAAAATTTGTGGTCATGGCAGGAGCAAATACTGGAGAGTCATGGAAGTCAAGTTGGTTCACAGACAGAATGCACTTTGATCCATTCCCACCTGTGGTGGGCACTTGTGGGAAGTCATGTTGAATTTGAAGTAGTGGATGGCTTGTTAAAAGCAAGTAAAGACTGAAAAACTTGAGTTTCTAGGATTTTTGTTTATTAAACTGCTGCATACTGTATAAAATTACTCACCATCTCCAGCATTCCTGCTTTCTCTGTCCATAGAAATTAGAATTTTTGAAAAGCATGCTTCTAGCTTTTTTCATGAGTTTCTGTCTCTGTTTTTTTTTCAAAAATTGCTCAATGAACCATGTATGAGGTTTGATCAGATAATTGGATGAAGTTTCAAAATGATGCATTGAATTGAGTGCATTGGTAGAAAGTGAGGAAGTGGCTTTCATTTTTTGCAATGGTATTTCAAAAATATTTTTGATGTTGGTGTTGGCCCTAATGGCTACACAGTTCAACAAAAGAAGAGGGAGAGGATGATGTCCAATGAGGTGGTTGAATGCTGTGATTAAGACAATTGTAGTGATTGGTTTTCTCTTAAATCTATTAGTTTTTGTATTTTCCAACTCAAAGTATTCTTTTACTTTTACCATTGTATATTGAGCCAGAAAAGGTTGTCTAGGTATGTCCCATTTCCCTTCAATGGCTTCATTTTTAGTCTATTCTTTCATTGATCTCAATAATGTGTTGATCATCTCTTCTTCTGTCTGTTGAATTCTTTTTAAATTGCGACACTGACTTGGGATCATTCAAAGTCCTGATTTAAAACTGTGATGTGCTGGGAAAATGTGTGGATGGTAACAATAAACATAATGCTTTTATCTCTCTTAGTAAAAATGCAAATGATCATTTGAAGTCTGTTGGTTTTTGGACCTACTTTTGAAGTCAAGATAAACAATAAGAGTAAGAGTGGTCCCAAAACCACAAAAATTCCGTCAAAGCAAAATAGAACCATAGTTTTCTTGTAAACCTCCCAATGTCTATTGAGGGAAGCAGTTGAAGAATGGCCTGAGAGGAGTTTCCAATGTAGTTATTTTTTCTTCTGTCACATTATCTGGACTGGAATCAGAGTGAAGAAATTAAAATCAAAAACTAAAAGTTAGAAAAATACATTAAACCTCCCCCCATGACAGAGGGCAAGCTGCAGATTGTAAATACATGGTGCAATATTGATAAGTCTTATCCCTAACTTCCAATGGAATTTTCTAGCTGCTCTACTTGCATTTTTCCGTACTATTGGCTGCCATTATCACTAATAATTATGGAATACATTTAAAAACATAGTTTTTAGTGTCTTTGATGATTTTTCAAGCATAATCATACTTACTGACAATGAAGTTTGAAAATACAACATCTGTCAGCAGTAAAAAAATTTAGTTGGTAAGTTTTCATTGACATCAATATGATGGAATCACATATTTATGTTTTGATTGGTACTCACATCAGCCAAGGTTGTTGAAAAATATGTTTGTGGTAAAGAATTAGTATACAAGTACAAAAGTAGTGACAAACTAAGTAAAATAAGACAATGTGAGCTTCACACCATCTACAAACAAGAGATTTTGTTAGACTTGGAAACTATGCACATATCAGCATCATTGAGAAAATTGGAGAATATGAAAACAAAAGGAAAAGTTCACTTTTTTACCAAACAAGGAAATTGACCAAAAATTTTCATAAAAAACAATCATTTTCAACAATTCTTTCTATGATATGAGACATTTTATATTTTACAAATTAAGTTTTTGGATGTATACAATGTATTTTCCAAAAGTTACTGCTTAACAAAGATTTTTGTAGACGCAATTTTCACTGCAATGGTTTTTCCAAACATTTCCCTCCAAGATTATCTCAAAAAATCTAGAAGAACTTGAACAAAACTCAATTATTTAAATTCCATTTTATTTTTTGGAACGGCTTGTGTGAAAATTTTTTCCATTTACTTTTAAAAAATTCTACTGTGGCAGCCTTCAAATATTTCTCCTGTCATTTGTGGGTGCAGTAGAAATTTTGGTATAATGGAACATTGGACCTTGCACACATAACACAACCACATGATTAAATAACAATTAACATGAAAATTCATACAAAAGCCACACTGGTATTATCATGACTTTCACAAGCATACATGAAAAATAACTCAGACAAAGTATCTGGGAGAGTTACCAATCAAACTCAAAGTTGAAAACAAGAAGGTCATATTTTAGTGAATTTCAAAATGGTTTTTGAAAATCACTTACTTAACCTGCACTGTTCAATCTTGACTAAGATCAAATTTTTGAAATTTTGGCTTATGAACTTTAACCCTATTGACTTTTTCTCTTTCAACAATCAAACATAATTGAGCAAATTGTCTACTCAATTTTCAATTGATTATGTATTACTTGAAAATTTATTTCAAACTCCAAAGATTTAGATCCTAGATGTTTTTTGTCTCTATAGAATAGCCTCACATTAATAAATATTTTGGGAGTGATTAATTATATTGTGAAAATCAAAAGTATTACTTTATCATCCAAATAAGAATGGTTAGTTATTTGAAAAGAAAGAGGAGGTGCACAAAAAATTGTATCCCATTCCTGCTTCATAGAGAATCCACATTCTAATTGTCACATTGATATCTCTGGATATAGAGACACATTTCTTAAAAGTTAGTAACTTATCATAATATTAGAGCCTTGCATAAAAGGTTTTTTGAGGAAAAATCAAGTTCCGGCTGGAACTTGAGCTTCAAAAGTCTGTCCGTATGACCTCATTTGCCCATCTGCCAACATTTTTTGATGATTGGCTGATAACTTTGACAATGGCAATCAGGGAAACTTCTGCCCCCCATCCATTGGTACTGTAGTACTAATATCAGAGTCTACAGTCCATGGATAGTGCTGATACTTTTTCCCTGCACTCCTCACATGCATGTGAATGCACTAAAAAATTGGCTGGTTGTGGGGGGGCCTACAGTCCCCTAGAAAAATGGAACAAAACCACCAAATGGTGGTTCTGACTCTATTTTTGTTGCTCTACTTGCAGGTTCTCACCACACTACAATGCAATGCCATCAGAACCCCCAACACCCAAGTCCCAAGGGAATTGGCCCCAGCCATTGTTATTGCAGCATATCCCCGCAGTAAATGGCAGTCGGAAATTGTTGTTGTTGTTGTAATCGCCCGTGCCTTGAGCACTGTCTGTCAATGAGGAGAGAATATTTTGTGTGTTGCTTTGTTTTCTACCCTTGCTCCAACAAACTCACTTCACAGATTGTTGCTTTCCATTGCAGATTGGTGTGCATGGTGCAATTGTGTAGGGTTGATGTGGCGGCAGTGGCAACAGAGATGGTGGCAGATCCAGAGAATTGTGATGTATTATTTTTGGTGAGACAAAAAGCATCAAGAGATTTTGTTGCCAATGTGCAAGCCACCTACTAGCACATGGAGAGGCTCAATGCAGGGTAAGAGCTTCTATATCTTACTTCAACCATTCCCTCTTTCTACCCAATCTCACTGCTTTATTTTAATTGTATTCAAAAGAATATTCCTGGATTCATCAAGATACAGCATGAAATCTGGGTCCTCAAGTTTGTCAAGTGCTCATGCTTTGAAGCCACTTAATGACCAAGATGTATGCATCATTTTAAGGTAAGAACCCCATTATTGCCTTTGAACATGCATGACTTTTCAATTCTATTTTTAAACTAATAGATTTTTGTTTTTTATATCAAATTCATTGTATTTAAGTGGTGGCAAAGTTCAGTTGCAGGATATTGAGGGGATTTATTGTGGAGATGAAAGTCATCTACCAACCAAATTTTTCAAAGACATTTGAGCAACCCCCTACTGAAAAGTTGTCACAGTAACAAAATAGTAACTTACAGTTACTATTTTCAATTTAAAAACTTGTTGCTATTTTTTGTTCTACTGTCTGTTGATAAGCTCAACTAGTTACTATTTTGTATGGTTTCTGTGACTATCATCGTTCAATCAACTACTGTGTTGGACATCCGATACGCAAGAAAAAATGAGCTTGTTACTTTATGCACTATCTGATATCAAAGATACTTCTGCCCATGCCAATGCATATGCACTTTACTGTGTGTAGAACAGTAACAGTACAGTAACTGTGTGGGGGTCAATATGTGGTTACTGTTGAACCCTGTCTGTAAGTACCATATGCCTGTCTGTCTGAAGTTAAATGATTGAACGGTTTGAAAGACTGCAAAGTTTTCATGAAGTTTTACTAAAAATGCAGTTTAGTCTAGTTTAGTCCCTTGAAATCCAAATATTTTTGTGTGAATGAAACCAAGACCAACTCTCATTTCTCTGTCTTTTTTACATATGGTACTCTAATGTTCATACTAATGGCATCTACCCTAATTGTTGGTGAAAGTGAACCTGGTTCACTTTTAAAATTTTTACCAATTTTTTTATGAGATTATTTTTACCCAGTTCATTTTTAATTTCCCTTGAAATCAGGTTTGTTTTTAAATATTCTTGTTTGTGAGATCTGCCTTGTCATAGCTTAACTCCCTTTTGTGTGATCCAAAGCACGTGGTCAATGAGAAATTTTTATCATTCATTGAAAGTGAACCCGGTTCTTTTTCAAAATTTTGACCTGATTTATACTCGGTTCGTTTTACTATTGAAAAAATTTACCCAGTTTGTTTTTAAAGGCTGGTTCATTTTCACCAACAATTAGGGTACTAATGATTCATGTATGATGTGACTAGTGATTGATTGCAGAACAACCTAAGAGCCTCGCACTTAAAAACTAATGAGATTTTTATTTTATTTTGCCCAAATTTGCTTCTTATTTTACAAGTCATACATATCCTCATTTGTAACTATTAAAGGATTCCCAGAACTCATTACACTGCAAAATAGGATTGGATTTTTTATTTCATTTTTTCCTGTAATTGTCCCATAATGAGATTGCAATCCAATAGTAGGATAAGTATATGTAATACGTATAGAATTTGATATTATTCCCATGATAGGTAAAAGTAGGAGTCTCTTATATGTCTTCTTCAACTTGACACCAAATCCAATGATCTGCACCATTAATAGACACTGTTTGTAAGTAAAAAAAGATCAGAGAAATGCCTCTAAAACTAACCTGCACAAGATAAGACCTTATTATAAAAACCAAGACTAAAACTAACACATGAGCATAAAACAATGAATACTTACAACCACTTGTTATAATTATGGTGTGCTACCAAAGCTACATAATGTCTTACTATTTTTTCCTCTCCAGACTCCAGAGTACTATCTTTGATAGAGCAAGAGAGAGAAACACAGAGAGAGAGTATTAGTAAGTATGTGCCTTCTGAACATTGTACTAGATTGTAATACATAAGTACCTACCATGGTACAATACTACTATAATTTTCAAAATGTTATTCTATCAAAAAAACAATGACTGACAAACTGACAACAAACAAATGAATATACTGAATAAAAATTCAAATGAATGTAGTGCTGGAAAATATTTGCTCAAGCCTTCTCACAGGTCTTCATGGAATTGCCCCCTCTAGGGTTTAATACTTGCATGTTGACATTTATGCTAATTAAATGAGCTAGAACCGCATGTTTGGGATATTTTTGGCATGATGGAATTAGGGATCAGAGTAGTTCTTAAAGGACTTTGGATGGAGATGTTTATTAGAAATATAGTCATTCTAATGATGACCCACCACAATTTTGATATAAGTAATAGGAGTCTCATGTTAATCTTGTATCCTGTACCCTGTATGTGATATACCCATACTATTATTATTGTTTATGAGTAATTCACTATTATTTGATACATCCCAAATATACACATCCACATATTTCTACATCCACATATCCACACAATTTTTGCAACGACACATCAGTTTATGGTAGGAATTGATGTGGATTTGCTCCAAGGGGGTTACAAATACACATAGTTATTAAAAATGATATCAGCTCACATAAATAATCTTATTATTTACCATCCAAAATAAATATATCATATTCCTGACAATTTAAATATTGGTAGTATGTATGGTACATACATCATATCTAGCCACTTAAATTCCTACTCGTACTACTTATCAACATAGCTCAAGAGGTACTGTACCTGTCTATTGTATCATTTTATCTTTACTCTGTACAGGCATTTTTCATCTACATTGCTCTATCTCTAGCCCACATAAAACTCACATACAACATAATACAGCACATAACCCTATGCATAATCTACCTCCCTAACTACTTAAATTCTTAATTAATGTCCAACAAGCTTTTCAGATTGTAAAAATTGGTAACTTAATCTGGTAAAAAGCTGAATTCAATCACTTTTAGAAACTAGGTCATTTCATTGAAAAATGGTCCTACAAACATCAATTGGGGTCAATAGTTGTTGCAAATTGACTGCTGAATCCATTGACCCCACAATGAATGTGTGTAGCAATAGTAGACTAAGTTCAATCTGCCTATGAAAGCTTTGTGTGACCAATCAGGAAAATGGTTGATTAAATTTGATTGAATCTTTCATTTAGCATGACATACTGAAGATCAGCATGGGACACTATCAAACAAATCACACAATTTTTTTTTAACCTGATTGATGAAAGCTCCTTTTGAAGAGCCCTTTCTCAGGAATAGGCAGGCTAAGTGACTGATATGACATGAAAGTGGGGAAACTTGGTAATCAATAGCATACACATTAAAATTTTCATTGTCCAAGTTTAAGCCAAAACGAATGAGTGGTTCAAAAGTTATGTCCACTTATGTGAGTGATTGAATCCAATCAAATTGATTGGATTCAATTGCATCCATGAGCTACCAAAATAGAATAGCCTTTGGTGTCAAAAGTTCTTGTTTGTGAAGATATGTTGTGTTTCTGGAATGAAACTTTTGGGTTATTTTTTTACACAAACACAAAAACACATAAGCACAAAGTAGGAGTCAATGTTTTTGCTGATGTATAAGCTTTTTTATTATTGGGTGCCTCCAATAATTACCTGCTACTGGTCATATCTATTGATTATGTTGTATGAGTACATCATAGATCATAGGAATGAGATAGAGAGAAGCTTGGAGCTGCTGCATAAAAGTATTATTTACCACATAAAGTACTTCTTATTGTACCATTAATGATTGTACTTACCTATGATCTTGTAACTTACTTAGGTACTTTGGCATCCCATAAGTACTAGTACCATAAGTACAAAAGTTTATTTATTTGAAAATGTAAGCAGGAAATCAAAAAATGTAAACAGGAAATTAAAAGTATCTTGCTTTTCTGCAGATTTTTTGTGAAATACAGCATGAACTAGTTATCATTATCTCTAGCATCATCAATCTATTGTAAGGTAAGTACTTACCATGCTGTGCTACTAGGATGTTATTAAAGGAATTATATCAAAGTGTGTCTATTTGTTAGAAAGATCCTAGAGAGAAAAGAGGAAAAGTTTTAAGATTATCTCCTATCTATGTAAGTCAATTATGTTTCAGAAAATTCATAAAATATGCATAAAGTAGAATAGGAGTAATACATACACTTATTATCAATCAAAAATAATACAAGTAAGCATTTGACATTTGAAGCAAAAAACAGGCTGTGAGCTTATTACCTTTCTTCAATTACTTTCTACCTAAAAATTATAAAATCTTCTAAAATCTTTCAATCAATTTTAACATGAATGTAATAATATATGGTACTGTGGTACTACTTACACATTTCACACTTGAATCACAATGAATGTGGATATTTTCTAATGCTAAAAATTAATGTATGATGTACCAGCAATCAGAACATCAAAAACATTTCACAATTGAAATCAGCAATGTTGAGATTATGATTTCTGCCATTGCCAACTTGAAGGACCTAAAGCTCTAGTCTGTAGGTTTGAACAAAACTAGGCTAACAATGGAAAAGACCATTTTGGGGTATAAATCATGTTATTTAGCGTTAAGATGGTCTAGAAGCAAGAATGCTATGTCAATCATCAATAATTGGCAATCAACTGGCAATAAAAATTAAAATTAAAAAGCAATCAACCTCAACAAGCAAAATTCAATAAGGAAAATTATTTTGTTTTCATATTTATGCTTGGAAGGGTTACCTACATTTTTTCATGAGAGCTGATAAAGCAATATCCTAAATTTTGTTTATACAAAATAGCTCATAGTTTACAAATTGGTTAATGCATGTATGTCCACATTCATGTCAAATCATGCAACAAGTGCATAAGAAATTATCTTGAAAAAAAACTCAATACAAATTACAAAGAAAAACCAAAAACCGGTATTAGAACAAATGGTTCTAAACTTCTGTTTTACAAGCAATCATAAATTTTATTTTAGAGTCCGGAATATTTTTCAAAAAATCTTCCAGTGAAAAATAATTGATGTAAGTTTATTGATGTAACTATCCACATGGATTTTCTTCAGTGTTTTGAATTTTTTTACATTTCATCACCATCATGGGAATTGTAGAAACATATTTTTTGTTACTGAGAAAGTTACTTATATTGTTAGTCCAATAGTTGTTCTTATTGCTTTTTTATATTTTTTGCCATATTTATTGATATTTTCATTTTTAATTTGATGTTAATTTCATACTAATTCTAAATGTCATTTTTGCATTTTCATTGTTATTTTTGCTATTTTATTGCTATTTTGAATGATACATTCATTGATAATTATTTTTTATTTTTATTGTTGTTTTCTTTTGTGTTTAGTCTCATTATTATTGTTGTTTATATTGCTGTTGAATTTTTGCCAATATTGATATTGATATTGATATTGATAGTAGTATATTTACAGTTGGTAGTTTTGAATTTTTTCATGTTACATTTTATATAATAATTGCATCAATGAATTTTTAAAGTTTTGAATGGTAAGAAATCTTCTGATCTCTTTATCCTTGCTTTTAAGGAAGTGTTATAATACTAATTTCTCACCTTGTGGACAATTTTTTTCAAGAAAAAGAACAACATTAAAAAATTTTCATGAAATTTCCAATTAACAGAATTTTGAAACATTGATTTTTAATTTAGTTTTGAAGACATCCCTTGGTTGGAAGAACACACATATTTTGTTTCCATTACAACATGAATTAATGCAAAAAGGCTTAAAAAACAGATGAACTCTGCAGTTTTCCAAAACAAATTACAGGATATCAAATAGATTTCTTTTTATCTTAAAATCATTCTACAGGTCAACAAGACAAGCTTCATTAGTACAATTGGACAAGTTTTGAGTAGAGACTTCTAGCTGAGTCAATTTTGTTATTATTTTAGATTTTTTGTTCCTTTTGTCCAAAAGAGAAAGGTATCAAGTTGTCATACCTTTTCAGGTCATTGAGTTTTGTATACATAAATTGCACAAATCTAATTGTAGTATAACTCTACCAAATAACTTGTAATGGAGTAAGCTCAATTTCAAAGAATGGGGACCACTCACAAAAAAATAATTGTATATGATTTCTGTTTTTCAAAAAAAATGATAAACAAATTAATTATCAAAATCATGCAAGATCAAAAAGAATTAATAATGATTACTACTGATCTGCTTAGTTACACAGCAAAAACATTAAACCGCTTGCAATCAAGTTATTTGACCATGAAACAAACAACAGCAATAATTACACAGCAATGACAACAATGCTCTAAGCCCACTTTTTGCAAAAGAGCCTTCAAGATGGGAGTCCAACAAGGCATCCAAGTCTTCCATATTTTGTTCAACCTTTCAAAAGCCAATGTTGTTGATATTGGAAGAGGTCTGGCTTCTGAGTTGAATTTGCAGTGGCCAACTGTTGACATTGACTGCAGCAATATTGCTTTCATCATTGGTAACAAAACTAACAGTCAAATTAGTGCTGTTGTGAATTTCCTCCACAAAAAATGGGCCAGTTGTGGGTTTCATGTTGTACTCATTTGCAACGTCCATTGCCCTGCATCCAAACAGGCAAATGAAAAGTACAAAGCAGAAAACAAAATGAACCAAATAACTTCTTTTGTACTCGAGAAAGAGATCTATGAACAGAAATGACATCTCTCAATGGCATCACTTACAGCAATGGAAAGAAACAAAATACAAACGACATTAAAAAGAAAGAAAAGTCATGCAAAACCAAAGAGTTGCAATCAACAAATACAATGCCTCACAACTTTGTATCTGTTCTCAAAGAAGAGCTTGAGAGTAGTGGATACCACACCGTGAACAATTTGGGTGGCTGCATTGACAAAGTATTAACTGCAGAGTTCCAGGTAAATGTGCTGATGGCAGAAAGAATAACACAGAAAAAGACAATGATGGTGATGAGTATGGACTTGGACATCCTCAACAAACCATGTATCAGTGCTGTCACCCACAAACAAGTAACATTGTAAGACACTTAAAACAAAACAAAAAAGAAAAGCAGGCTGCAACCATTATTAGATGAATTGAAAATTAAAGAGAAAGATTAGAGATCGAAAGAGATGAAGCCAGAACAGATGCTGCATATGCAATGCTTTTATTGCTACAATAAAGTGAAAATTCCAATTGTCCAAAAGCATTCAAATCAATTCATTGCTTCAAGAAGCAGCCAGCCTTCACGTCCATTGTTCATCAGGACTGTTTCTAAGACTTCCCAACAGAGTATTTTTTGCAGCACACCTACCCATATCAAGAATCAAAAAGAAATACAAAATAACACATAATGACCTGCCAAAAGTGAATTTTGGAATGAGCCAGCAAGGTCAAAAGTTGGGCCTTTTTCCCCAATGAATTGAACCTGTTGTCCTATATTTTCATCATTTGTGACAATGATGCTTCTATAATTCAATGCAAAAATTCATCCCTTGCCTGGTACAAAGAGTGTTTTTTTTCATTTTGAGTATAAATGGGGCAAAACACTGACTCAAATTATGGATGCAACAAAACAATATGGTCCAAGTTCATTCATACTTGACAAAATCATAAAATCACAATTACAAGTTGGAGAGACAATTCCATGGTTGTTTGCCAATTTATGCCTCAACAATGAAGATTTGAAGTTGCAAAAGAAAAAATGGGGTAGCAAATATGAGGGACTCATGATAGTAATGTGGGACATGACTGGTCTATCTGTGTATAGATTTACTGATGCAGTTTTACAAAGAATTACTTACAGTTTGTACTACTTCAATAACTGCTTTAAAGAAGGGATATTTGTTCAACCATGTGGCTGGTTTGGAACGTATGATCTTTGGACAAGGGCAGTAAGTGATTCAGATTACAATTGGTGAGCAGGATATTTAGATGATCAACAAAAATACCAAGAAACTGATCTAGTAGATGTAAAAATTATACCTTTCACAAACATCTATGACAAGAGTGGTTATTTTCCTGGGAACCCCAAAAGTTGACATTTTTGGAAATTTCTACAT